>JBAMBQ010004757.1:0-84725 GCA_037044495.1 Stegana nigrithorax | reverse complement strand
CATATCTTGTAACCATAAGTTTTTCTAAGTTATATTTTAACCAATATATTGCAAATATATTACCATAATGGCAATATTAAATTATAATAAAGCATAAAAACCCGTTAATGAAATCTTTAATTTAATATAAGGATAGAAATTGCGTTCGTTAGTATCTGGTGAATTTTTGCTTTACTTACGTTATGGCAACTGGCTCCGACGAAATAATTTCCCGCACTTTTTCAAAGCCTAGAGCAGTTATGTACGCAATCGAGTACAGTTCCTGCCAGCGTGGCACCGGGCCCATTTTTACCAGCACCGTGTAGGAGAACATCATCAGGAAAAACATGTACGCAATCTGCCAACGAAGCGGTTAAATGCCAGAGTATAGTAAAAAAATTATTAGTTCGCAAACAAACATTGCCACAAACGAAAACGCAATGTGGAAAATGTTCAAGTCCCAAATGTGCAGCAACAGCGGAAATTAAAACAGTAGCTACTTGTCTAATTTCCGCAGCTTATGCAGCTTATGCAGCACTCTGCAACGAAATTGACAAGAAACAAAACAACTGCAGCAGATGTGTGTCAATGCCTTCACTTACAGAGTCTGCCCAAAATTTCGTTATGGGCGCCGTGTAGAACTCGTAGAACTTCTTCTTCAGTCGCAGTGGCTGGTGTTGCTTCACTTCGTTGTAATCGGACATGTGAAAGAACTCACGGAACTGTGACGGATCGGAATCGGTGAGGGATACCTATCGTAAGTGGATTCACTGTTGAATTTACTTTTCTCTTTTTTCAAAGCAACGTCAGAGAGAATTGTCTAACATTATGTAAATAGCAACAAAGTAGGTTAAATAGAGTATATGTGCAGTGAAACAGAGGCTGAGTGAAGTTCAAAAAATGAGAAAATGCGAGATATGCATTCTTTAGTACCCAATTGCTACGACCAATTAATTTCTTTTTAGCAATTTATAGTATACCATATAATGTTATCATATTCAACTATTTTCATAAGTCATAAGTTTTCTTAAGTGTAGGCAATAATCATAATGCTATAACATGCGAAACTTGTAGCATACAAAACGAGCACGCCTTGAAATCAAAATGATATGACATATGCAATTAAGAAATTTGCTAGCTACTAAGTATTAAGAACTAAGTAATTCAATTATAACAAATTGGTTAAATCATTAAGCTAAAAATTAAACCCCTTAAAAAAGAAGCATTTATTTTATGTTTTTTTTTACTAAAGCTTTGCCATTGTCTACTGATCTTAATTTATGATAAAAAGCACTTTTCGCTATTTTTTCATTAAATATATTTTGTAACGCATACTTTGCAATTGTCAAATTCAGACAGAAAAATAAAATATAAAATTGCATAAACTTGTTTTGCAAAAAACGTTAAAAGTAACCGAAACTATAAAATCGAAAAGCAAAATCTTTATGACATAATTAAGGAATGCTCACGTATGAAAGCTATGAACTACTTATGGACATTTTTTTGGGATTAAAAAATTTATACGAAAACAGTTTCGATAAGAGATAAGTGTAATAATGAAAAAAAGGGAACAACGCTAAAAGTAAGTGAAAGTTTTAACGTGTATTGGAACTAACTTTAGAGGGTGCTTCATCCGCCCCAGCTGTGAGATTAACCTGAAATTAAGTATTGTAGTTGGTTTTGGTTTTGCAATTTGTATTTAGATGCTGGTAATCGTTAATGCTTTTATGTAAATATTCAAACTACAGGATATTGATTTAACCAAATTGAGAAAAATCGAAAAAAAACACCAATGCATATTTTTAATAAATGTTGCACAAAACTAAGCACTTTTCGGTTGTTCGTGTATGGTAAATGCGAATATTAATTCAACTAATATTTGTGTCTTTCTTTTTTTATTTTGGTTGTTGTTGTTCAAAATTATCAGGACTGTGTCTACTTAAAATATGTTATGACTTTCAATTTGGCTACGTTGATTTTGGAATGAGTATTATATATATTTTAACGCATTTTGTTTTACTTAATAATTTTTGAGATATTCTAAAACTTTCTGATGATTTTTGAAAAAGAAAAAAGAAAAACAGTATACATATGTAAGAGAATGACAAAATAATAAATTAATTTCGGATAGTGAATAAAAACCATTTCCATGAATTATGTATGAGCAAATGTTTTTGATTTATTTATGTCACGTGTTTGCATGTGTTCATGTGATTTTACTCACTTTGCCATTCTCGTGTACTTTTGTGTCGCGCACTGAATATGTATCCGCCAAAAGTGCCTGCAATAGTTTATGCATATGTTTGGTTTTCAAAAGATTATGTTCTTAAGCAGCTTTAAAATAAAATATACTAAAATTTAACTTCGCTAAGTGCTAACCGTTTGCTTTCAAAACATATATGAACTTAGATCACAATTCAAATGCTAAAAAAAAAATAAAGTATATACAGTAGTTAAAGATAAACAGCGAAAAAACATACATATATATATACAGTATATACATATATGTCTAGATATATATATACTCATATATTGAAACTCATTCGAATGAGGCTCTTCAAAATCTAATGAGCGTCTTCTTACAATACAACTTCAACTGGACTTAGTTAAATATCGCATTGTACTGCTAATCTTCTAAGTATAATTGGCACAATGCGAAATGCTATATTTGAAATGCTAATGTATTTACAATAGAGACAATATGTCACTGTGAATTGCAAGTGTCATAACGATTCCTCAAACAAGAAAACCAGACTTAAATTTCATGGAACCAGTTTCGTCAACACATCAACACTGACCGTAAAAAACTTTGTGTAAGACTCTTCCTTATAAAGTTAAAATACATTTTTATGTTATTTCTAGATTTGACATTTAGAAACCTGGTTGGTCGAAAGTATTTTTTTTCTGTATCAGCCTGCTTAATCAGTTGAGTTTGCTTTAAAAAACAAAAAACATTCTTTTCCCTTAGTAGTGTGTCAAATAAAATCAGCAAAATGAAACTTTTTAATAAGTGAAAATACATTTTTCAAATGAGTCCAATCTGATAGCGGGCGAAATACTATCGATGTATACATATGTATCCCGCAACCTTCACTGCTAGTCCATCAAATGGTTTTTGTGGCTTACTTGGTTCGATTACTTTGGCCGGAAACGTGGTTTATTTTTCATTATAATAAATTAATTGAATTGACAAAACAATACCTTGGAAATGTAAAGTCTAATAAATATTTAGTGGAGTTTTCAACTCAGAACCCTTAAGAAGATTTACATACCTTAGTTAAATCTCAATAAAATATTTAAAACGAAACAATGAGGAATATGAGTGAAGGTGTCTTTAAATCACAGTTTTGCTAATGGCATGTAGCAGGTAATAAATAAACTTAGATAAAGGCAAAGGAACCTTAATATGTTGGAAGCGTTTATAAATAAAGCATTGGCTGCATTGCAAAAATAAAACGTTTAAGTGAAAAATTACTTTCCGTGTTGCATAAGGTGCGTTTCTAGAATTGATGTGGAGGAACACTTACATTTGTCGATTGTGTTAGGCTATTATATGATGGCGAAGTCCTTTCAACTTGAATTAATTTGCACTAAGGCAAAAAAGTGAAGCAAAATATCAAATATACAATAATAAGTATTTCGCCATTTTTATAAGTAAAATGTTAAACCATATATTTATTTTGCAATTTTTGTTTTGTCTCTTTCCATTGTAACATTCTGATTTTCAATTACACAAACCTTTCTAATTATAAAAACCATACAATTACTAATCATAACTGATTCATTTTTAAAATATATTAAAAGCAAATAATAGCAAATTTGATGAGTAAAAAAATCTCTAGAAATACATTAAACAAATGCACATATTTATATGTATATACGAGTTATTTACTGTTTACGTTTTCACTGGGCAGCGATGTACGAGTATTGTTAACTGACACCGACTAAATAGAAATACACACAAATAGTACAGATATTCAAACATTTATCCAGTATAAGTACAATAATTTACACAAACAACAATTGACCATTGCAACCACTGTGCGCAGTCATTATTGATTAATTAGTTGAACATTAATAAATAAGTATAGGCTTCGACAAAGTACAATCAGTTGCAATACAAAATAAATTTTACTCTCATTATGGGACATTCCATTAGGCATTTTGAAATGAATAAATGCATGTTACAACTTTAAAACAAATAAAAAATACTCAAGTGACACGCTGCTTTGGAGCAAAACATTTGGAATACTGAAATTGATTATATTACAATAAAAAGCTTATTGATGCAAGATAAAAATTTTTCTTTAATACTCCTCAGGTTTAGCTAAGGTGTAAGGTGTTCAATTTAAAGCCCTAATGCCAATAAATGTGCGCTTCATATAGATTAAAGCTGCAACGCCCGAGTAGCTCGCCACAAGTCATGTTGTACATATGAACAATTTAGCTTTGGTACGCGCCATGTCTGATAAAGTTTCAACTCCTGATAAATTGTACGTTAGCTTTAGTACTCACAAAGAATTTGCTTTTTAACATACATATTTCATTATGCTTATGGAATGTCCCATTAAAGAAATATATATAGTAGTATGTATGTAAATATATAAGCAGAAAAACCGAATAAATCTAAAACTCGACTATATTCAAAAAAAAGACTTGGCATTGTATTCAAAGAAAGAAATACAAAGACACATTCGATACATTTAATGATTAGAACATTTGTTCCGTATAAAATAAACTTGCATTTGGTGTTTGATCACTCGATTGTACTACCTTGGTTGGATTATTATTACTGCCCATCCTACATTTCAATGAAATTGTTCTTTTCGCTTTTGCAAGAGCATTCTAGAAATAGTAGCGTATTAGATGAAAGTAGTAGCATATTTATGTTTTCAAAGTTGTTTTCGCTTAATAAATAGTTGGCTGTTATAAGTTAGGATGTTAGGCAACATTGTTGTATAGTTAACTGTTGTATATCGCGTATTTACAGTCAAATAGAAAGCATAAGCAGACATAAGATACAATAAAAAATCTTTTAAAGTAACAAAAACTGCTTGGGCAAAGATAGTCTTGCACCTTTGCCTTCTTGAAAAACAACATGAAAATTGTTATAGAAGAATTTAAATACAATATACTTATATAAAGATCAGAGTTTCCTTGCGCACTTACCTCTGCATCCGGTTGTGAACGATCTGAATCATCGTTGTCTAGATTTTGATTTTCAATATGCTCCTCTTCTGTTTGTGGCATCTGTTGCAGCTCCTCTTTGGATTTAAAATCTAATTGCCTTATATAAACTGGTATGAGCAATCCCAGTATAACCTATTGCGAATTCAGCACGTTTTCATCAACATGTTTTTGCAGTTTAGAAATTTTGGAATAGACCTTAAAATTTGTATTCTTTCTTGTGCGCAGGCCACCCATCCAGAGATCTGCCAGTATCACCTGACTGCATGGATGTGCCAGCAATGCGCGGTGATTTGCCGCTACGGCCAACGATAGGCAGCTTTGGTTCGACCACGAATGCAACTCGCATGTCAGCAGGCGTTGTGCTTTCTCCGCGTCCTGCCGGTAACTGAAATCCAGCAACTTGTTGCCTAAAAATCGAAAAAACGTCCACACAAATTATTGCCATTGAAAGCCACCCGGCAACAACTTTCCTCATCCGCATTGGTGCTCACGCATGCCGTTCCATCAACACACACACTTACACACACCCACACACCCACACACCCACACACACACACAGCACACACGGGTTGCTAATAACATTAAACATATTGGATTGCAGGTCATTTGCGTTCTGCCTCGGCTAATGACCAATAAGATCCGAAAGTTATAATAATTAAGCAGAACAGCTGATTGACACTGGCCACAGAGTGAGTAGACGCATGCCTCCGAGGCAGCCTTAGGCCAAATGGATAATGATAAAGCGCATTTACTTTCATCGGCTTATGGCAATTAACGCCAACTGAAGTGTGGATCTTCTTCTACATACATATTTGCTTCAGCGTTTTTTTTTCTTTTGGTTATCGTTTGGATTTGTTGTTGTTGTTGGTGTTGGTGTTGGTGTTAGTGTTGTTGGCTTTACCTTTGCTTTCGAACTCCTTTGCATATGAGCGCAGCTCCTCATAGATTTCAGTGTCCAGGTCATCCTCGGCCGCCTCATGGGCCATGGCCTTGTACAGTTTGCAGGCCACAAGTGACTTGGCCAGCGCTTCCTCACCGTGCGTCCACATAAGAAGCGCCATTTGCTGTCGTTTCGTGAGCACAGCCCAGATCTTCGTTTGGCATTTTTAAACATGTTTGCAGGCAAATAAAATGGTATTTGAATTTAAATTGACGTAAAAAACTCAAAGCACAAAGCTGAATCACGCACCAGCAGCTCGTTGAAGGGAAACTCGAAGAGCGCCATTTCGGTGGTGAAGGGCAGCAGGCCGGTGACAAGACTCAAAGAATTCGCACCCGCATAACGTTGATACGTCGAAGATTTCCTACACGCATTTGCATAGCTGTTCATAACCTTTGCGTAAATGGGCCGAAACTTCCGCCGCGTGTAGTAGGATCTGGAAAAAGCAATTTCAATGTGTGCAAATTTAATGTCGAAAATAGAAAATGAAAAACAGTGCCGCATTAAATCTCTTTAAAGTAGCCAAGAGTTTTACTTCCATTATCCCCTAGGCGGGTGTGAGCAACTAATTTAAAATATTCCTTTTGTCCTAATGTGTATTTATTTACTGTGGCTTGAGCTTTTCAAAATAAGAACGACATAATGTGTAACCGTATTTCTTTTTGCTTTTTGCTTTTTATTTTGGGTTTTCATTATCGTTTCTATTTCTGTGCTGCCGCTGTTTGCCTGTTTGCTCTGCCAGCAGCTTAGGAGATTTTATCGCTGTTTGGTTCGAAATTGCGTTTATTTTTCAATTCGAATTCGCTTTGTTTCTTTTGTGACGTGCATATGTATATTATATATGCATTCAGCATGCTATCTCACCGCATGGGTCATTTTTGAATTGGTACTTAGTTAATTTAACACAAATGAGTTCATACAGCCACACCCACACCCACACACACACACTCATTGATCCAAAGAAAAGGAGGAAACTTGCATAAGTCACATCATCGAAACGATTCATTCATTATCATTCACTTTATGTAATGCCCAGACAGAATAACAAATGTATGTGTATGTTTTTACCAAACAAATCAAAGCCAAGGTAAGTGAACCTGAAACCAAATCGATGGAAATGTCTAAGATTGTATTATTATTAGGCCATTGCTTAAAGTTGACTTTGATGCCGAAGCTCTCTTCAATTCGAAAAGACCAACTCCTAAGCTGCTGTTGAGCTCACACAGCATATCAAGAGCTCATTCCGTGATGTGCCTAAACACAATCTACTTTAAATGCATCTGCACTGCACGATAATTAATTTCCTTATTAATTGGCCTTTTTTTTTTCTTACAGGAAAAAAATAAGAAAATTTAATAATAAAGAAACGAAAAATAAAAAATCTTTTACGCTGTGTTGCATTTAATGTTTGCAAATTAAATTTATTTGTACTAGCTGCTTCCAAAGAAAACACTCATTAAAATATTTACGACAAATAATACGGCCTGCACACAAAAATAAAATGAAAAACACAAAACAAATCATAAAAAAAATTAACAATTAAAAAGGATTGATTTTTATGTGGGCCCTTCTTGACAGTTACATGAAACGCGGTTCGGGCTGTTGAGCATTTAAATCAATTACGTTGCTGATAGTGAACGTCGAATGTCTAGACGCAACAGAACGCTTGCCTCTCTGTCGCAATTTACATTTTAAATTCGGCACATGCAAATTTACTTTGCGAATAAGTGTTAATATGTAAATCGGTCCAAAAATGGTTATGTCTAACAAACCAATCAGCTCTGAGCGAAGGACAATCAAATTAACAATAATAACGAAGACAAAAGCACAAACCCAATCCTAAATGCAGATGAACCCAGGATTACATGTATGACATAAGCAAAGTTGCGTATTTGCGATGCCATCGTCGGCATTTAGATCGGAATTTGGCAGATAACTTCCGACTGTTGATTAGTGTATTAAGCGAAGCGTGTGAAAAGGACACCGAAAGAGCTTAGGCAACTGCGATTTTCCAAAATATTCTAATTTATCTCGACTTAGCCAAACAAACGTGAAGCAAAACTATTCCAGAAGCGAGCAAACTGTCAACCAGGAAACGCATTTCCGTGCATTCCGTAAATATTTGCAAGTAGAAGTGAAAGCTACAGGAGACCAATAAGCTTTTGCTGTTGGCAGACTTTAATGGACTCAATTAACTTAATTGCTTTTTTTTTAGTCCTAAAAAAACAATATGTCGGTTCTACGGGGCTTCGCTATCAAGATGGCCGTGTAAGAAAGCAAAACACAAAAAAAAAAAATTAATTAAAATATCTAAAATTTAACCTTTATTGAAGGCATTTTCCTTTGTTTTTCTTTTTTGTTTTCCGTTTTGTATATTGTTTGGAAATAAAAAAACTGTAAACTTGCAAAGGAAACCGCATAGACCGCGTTAAGTACGTTTAGCCATCAAAAGTTGCGGCTTGTCTGCTATAGCGTTAATGCGCCATAATTGCTGCGTTTAATTTTATATTTTGTTTTATTTTGCATTCGCCGACACAACGGCCTACACAGAACATACAGCATAACGGTTACAACTCGCTTTGTCTTAGCATGTTTACTGCCCTTTTATCACCCAGCGAGCAGCAAACGAACGAAATAAACAATAAAGCAACAAGAAAGCAGCAAAAAGCAACCGCAGAGCTTAATTTCCATGCTAAATAAGTTATTAAATTTTTCAGCCAAAATTGTTTGAGCAGAGTTCATAAGGTAAAATGCGCCGCTGAACTCAACTGAACTGAATGGCAAATAAAGCATCGATCCAAGTCGAATCCTTTTTGCCTGCAGTGCATTTTTTGCTGTGAGCGTTTCACATGGGGAAAACTTTGTGATAAACTAATTTTCACTGCGTGCGACTTGCAGTGGCTGAGTCGGTCTGGGCGCTGTTGCTCTAAAAATGTTACATGTTGTCGCTCACTGGGGGATTGGCGATGGCGTCACGCTTCGTTGAGCTAAATTAAATTTCGCCGGTTCTAAGTTGATTGTTCATTTTGTGCGTACAAAAGGAATGCGTAAGCAGACGTGGTGCATGTTCTTAAGCTGTCCGCCAGCTACAGCAGCAACAGCAGCAGCAGCAGCCGCACCAGCAGGAGAAGGGTAAGGAGGAGGAGAGTGTTCTCTGTCATTGTCATTGTTGCACTCACCTATAAGCGCCGCCCATTAGTTTATTGATCACGAGGCCAATGTCGTGCAATGTGTAGATGTATCCTTTGGGAATGTGCGGTCGTACATCGCGCAGAATGTAGCTGGAATTGGCAGCATCGCAAATAGCTTAAAAACACTCTTCATACCTATGTACATAGCCGCACAGTTTGTGCGTGCGTGGTTTTTTGCTATTGCTAGTGTTTACCTACCCCAACGTGTTGGCAGGCCCGTGTTTTGTATTATACAATTCCTCAAGGCGTGGTATTGTAAGGAATTTCTTCATTGAGACGCCATTTTCCAAAAGTAATTTAACAAAATCGATTCTATCATGTTCGAGTGCCTGCATCATGGCTTCATCCAAAGCGCCTGTGGGTATACAACATAAAAATAAAAAAAATAAAAAAACAAGAAGAAAGCGGAGAAGAAGAAAAAAGTAAAATAAACAAATTAAGATATAATGACAATTATGCGAATATGCAAAATAAAGCTTAAATTTTTGCTTCACTGGCTCAGTCCATACAGACCAGAGGGCCACTCCTGGCCGTAAACGAAAATCTCGCTCCGTGCAATATCGACACGATTCCACGTCAAGGCAAGACTCAGTTGCTCCGGCGGACTAAGATGCTGTGACTTGAAGAGCGCCGTTAAGATGGTCTGATCTAATTCTTGCGCCTCACCCTCCGGTTTCTCTTGTATACGGAATACGGTTATCTGTCAGCGTATGCAGAAGCATGGAAAAAAAAAAAACAAAATTAAATACAGGAAAAATACGCATACAATACAATACAATACAATACAAAATGCAGGGCGGCAGGCGTTTGCTACGTAAATCAATAGCAGACATTTTCCAAAAATTGGCAGCGCAACAAATCTTGAAGGCATTATTACGCTCTAATTCATTTGTTTGCTGTGGCGACATCGACGCTCGCGCTAACGGTAAACGCTCAGTGGCTTTTAAAAACCAATTAAAATCTGTAATAACAGCGCCGCAATGGAGCTGCCGAGGGTTATTTAAATTCACTTTGTTACTATTGTTTGCCGACTTAATTATAGACGGAAAGTGATTTGAAATTCATTACGCGTGCAATTGCGTTCAGTGGCATGAAATTATTTTCGAATTGCTCATTACACTAATAAACTGTAGCTCTGCCATACAACGTACAAAACAGAAAAAAGCCAAAGCCTTCTAGGGATTTGCCAAATCATGCCACTAAACAGTTCAAATGATACGCCGCAGAAGTACTTGGAAAGCAACTAACTTCAAAAGCCCCTCTTTTTTGGCGTTATGGCGACTTAAGCCATTGTTTAAATCCTATGTGACATTGCAGCCAACTAATTTTAAATGTTCTTATCCTTACCTATCCATTTTACTCAAAGGATTCACCTTCACTAAATGTCATTTTTATATACAACACTAGATCCGAAAGAAAACACAAGCATTTATGATTTAAGAAATTTTAAATTAAAAAAAAGCTGTTTCATAATTTGAATGTATTATGAGTACCTGGGTCGGCACATTTTTAAAATCAAAAGAACAATTTAGAAGATGAAAGTAAACAATCTGCATTAGTAACCTAGTTCAGGTGAGTGTTGAATGTTCAATGCTGCCGCACTCAGCGGTTAGCGGGGAAAATTCATAAGAAAAGATACAATTTTTAACAGGAAAGCAAAAAATAAATAAAATAAAAGCCAAGTAAAAAAGGAAAAAGCTTAAGGCGCTAACCATTCTCCTCTGAGCAAGTGTTGACACATAGAGGATAAGTTTGCTACTTCAAAGGATGTGCGTTTGTTTAAGTAAGCGCCGCACATTTGAAATATCTTTCGTCAGTGAAAGCGTAGCTTCTTGTGTTATGTACATTGTATGTATGCGACTTACCAAGTTTTTATTGCGCGTGCACTGCAACAGTTCCTGATAGAGCTTATCTGCCTGATCAAAGCCGACTTCAAAGGTTTTCTGAATTGTGCTTATCAAGTAATCCCGCATAGACTCCAACACCGGCTGATCATCACCGTCCGACGCATATCTACAAGGGAAATTAATTATTTCTTTTTTACACACCTATTACTTAAAGGAACATACTACATAAACACCGCACACACTGTACACACAGTGCATATGTGCAACAGCTATTCCTGCATAATATAGCATGCATTATTCACAATATGAAAAAACAAAACAAAATCGCTCACAACATGGAGCTCTACACCAACCAAAGGAACACAACGAAACACAACGACACCAAACACAGAAAAATCATAAAGTAAGCAGCCCAATCAAGAAGTGCCCGAATAACCCGAAGCGAAGCGAATATGTTTACTGCCAAGGTATATGGCAGAGGCTAAAAGGATTCACGCTGCTTTTCCCGTCTCTCTCTACACGTGAGTATATCTGCTTGCTTGTGTTTTTGGCGCACACTGTTAAATGTCCCGTGTATAATGAAGTCCCATTGTGCATGTTGAATTGCCGGCTAAATTCAATGGCAGGTAGACTCCAGCAGGCAATTCCTGCGCGTCCATTTGCTTAGGACGAAATGGACAATGGTTGCGACAAACAATTAAACATCCTCACCGAGTACACAAAACACAACATAACACAACACAACACACGCATAAACTCAACAGCAGCGACAGCAACACCAACAGCAGCAGCAACAGCAGCAGCATTGACGACAATTATTCGAGGCAAACAAAAGGCATCTAATTAAATTTGTATGAGGCTTGCGGCTGGGTTTATTTGACTTCATTTGAAAACGTATTCATTAAATTAATAAAAAGGCCATCCTTTTCAAGAGTGAGTCAAAATTCGACAAGGCTACCAAAACAAAAACACTTAAATAAAGTTCTTTTCGATTTACAATCTTCAAGTTTCAAGCCTATTAATTGGTATTGTTTTTTCTTCACTGATATGATGCAATTTATATGATAACGTCTGCATTTCAAATATATTAACACCTTCATATTTTAAGTTTTATTCTTTATTAAAACGACCTTTAACGGCCATTAAATGCTGTAATAAAAAACAATCAGCCCAAGAAGACCAGATGTGTATGTCTGCTGTGTAGTGAAAATGGTTTGTTAACTTAAATCGGCAAATGCAAAATACTAACAGAAGCGTTGCAGCATGATAAGCTCTTTATTCTGTACAATCCAAATTTTAATTAAAAGGTAATTTAAAAGTAAAAGTCCCAAAATGCCTCTCACATGCTTTTAGAAATTTGGTGTAAGAATTTATTTGAATAGCATGCGAATACTTTTTAATTCATACTCATATTCGAAAAATCTGAATTTGTTTCGGGAACCCCAAATAAAAACACATTACCCAAGTCAAACTTAATGACTACAAACGCTAGCATAGCATGGACACAGATTTATGAACACATTTATTGAGACTTACTTATGTACAAAGGCGATCAAGTCAGCAGCACGCCCCGAACCGTCGCACACCACGACCGGCACCGGCGGTGAGTCCGTCACGTACTCAAGCACCGCACGTATCGTATTCGTACCGCCTTCGATAACAAGGCAGACCACGGGAGTACTGGAATGTGTGACTGCAGGAGAAACAAACACAAAGAATAAATAAAGTATAATGAAAGGTGAAAGCAACCAAAGTAATCCTTAACGAGATGCAGGCAAGTTCAAATAAAAAGTGATTATCATAAACAATAATAAGGAGCAAAGCTCATATGAAAATAAATTGCAGAAATATTCGTAGGTGACAACAAATGCACGACGTTATTAACTTCATAATAAAATCTAATCTTGTGGTATTTTCTCACTTAAGATATTTATTTTGTATTTTTTATTAAGTTTAAAATCATTGAAGCGAATCCCCGCAGAAATTCCAGTCAGCTTATAATGTTTATAATTATACCCAGGCAACACTTTTAACACTAGGACTCTTTACCTAATTGAATGATTATAAGCTGCCAAACGCGAATTCATTTGATTATTTACGAACAATAAACGCCTTTTAACCAAAAAGTCACGCTCTGGCAGTCCAATGTGTATAATAAAAGTTTAACTTAATTAAATCATATTGCTTTTATTCGCCTTCAACGGCAATCGATTTACGGACAATCCTCGCTACTCAGCATTTAATAATGTAACAAATACCAAAGAAAAAAACATCGTCGGATTACAATAAATCGCATCCTCCGCATTGAATTGAGAACTTCCTAGAACACATAACGCGAACCCAGCTGTCTCGCATTGCTCATTGTTCTTCTGCTTCCATGCCAATAGCGATGGCTTACAATCGAGTCTCGAAGTCGCTTTGCAACGAATGCTGCCTCTTCCACCTGTTACGTGTGAGCCACAAGTGCAGCTGCATTTCCCGCAAGTTAACAGAACCTAAGCTCCCGGCGAGCACGCCACAAGCCAAACTCCATTGTGAAAAAATTGAAACGGTGCCCAAACGCACGAAGATGTCGACAGCACTTAAGTTTATAAATAAAGACACTGTTCCGGTGTGCTCAGGTCTTGCTGCTACCTTGTCGCCCTTCCATCTTTACTAGACTCTTAGTGGATTTTTGTGCTTTTTAGAGTTCTGCCACTTGCCTGCCAGTGTGGCAGTGTGGCAGTCACCGTGTGGGGAGACGATACTGCGTTCAGCTCAATAGCACAAATCAATTTGTGTAAAGGTGAGGTAAGGCTGCGATTCAATCGTCGCATGACGGGCGACTAACATCATTCATGCAGTCAAACCAACCTTTATTCATTCATTCGTAATTTGATTTGTGTTCTCATGTGTCGTGTAGGCGCTTTTGTTTATTCATGTGCATCTTTGCTAGTTTGTATGGTTGGCTTTTTGTTAAGTATTTTCTTTTGCTTTTCAACTTACATGGATGTAACTTTAAGTTGGAAATGAATTTTTCCAATTTTCGCCGCAATATTAATTCGGCACCGTACTTTGCCTGTGTGCCATTGTCAACTAGCAGGAAGTACGCATGGCGGTTATTCAGCACTGCTAATTTTGATCTGTAATGAAAATTTTAAAAAATCACTTAGTTTTACAAAAAAGTAAAAAGGTAATCAAACCTTAGCTTTATAAGCCAAAAAAAAACAGTTTAAACGATTATTGACATATCCCCACTAAATGGCTACAAGTTTCCTTGAAGTGCAGGACACAACGCATGGCACCTGACACCCAAGCTGTGAGCAGTGAGTTCACTTTCGGCTGGCGGCTGATGGATTGCCCAATTCAGTGAATTATTATGGAGTCTCAGCAATTGCCTTTCGCTGCCAGCCCACTTATTTCCCTTACTCCATCTGCCGCTTTGTTATTGCAATCTATCAATGTTTCTTCAATGTTGTTCATGTTGTCAAAGTTGTCTTGAACTCATAAGTTTTATTTTTTGCGCCTTTTGTTGCTTGGCAAGTAAATCTTAAGGATATTGAAAATATCTCTAGATAAAATATTGAGTATAAGATAAGTAAGAGATTGTGTGATGTTGCAAGTGAAAAGAAGCTTTCAAATAATTTCGCAGGAAGGTTATTCGGATTCAGAGTTAACAAAACAAATAATAAAAATTGAATTAACAGAAATATTTAGCAAAGAATACTGCGAATACGTTTATTTCGTGTGTACACACACACTTATGCATGCAGACACATATATGTTATATATCTGCACATACAACAGCAAGACAATGTGATCAATAGAAATGCGTGACCTTTCGCATGCATGATTACAGTAAAGTTTTATTGGGTAAGTTTTTTAATTGGTTTGGGAATAAAAAGACAGAACTGTGAATTGCTGCGGAAAGTCAGTTAGCCAGAAAAAGGCATATTAATTAAATAGCGCATACTGTGTGCTTTTTTTGACGCCGGCTGGAGCAGGGGCTCGCCGCATTAATAAATTATAACCGAATAAGCAAATGGAAACTTTTTTCCTTGTCTTTCGTCTCTGGCCTACATTGCTAATGCACAAACAATGTGAACTAGGACTTTTGCTTAACATTCTCTTACTCATACTTAGGCGCGATTAAATAATGATTTATAGGAAGGAATCGCCAGCAGAGTGTGGTGCTGTATTAATAGTCGTGCATAAATCGGCTCTGTGCACACAGATTTTTGTGTTTTCCGTATTTTTGGGCAAATGCCAAACATTGGCTCTCACTCACCTTGGTGAACTAATACTATGGCAGGGCACCTCACGGTTGTGTCCCAGAAGCTCATGATTGCGTTCAACAATGCCCCAGGGGGCAATGCCAATGCTGACGACACGTCCAGTGCGCTGTTGACCCTCGAGTAGCAGCGCATCTCCAACTTGTTTTGTCACGCCTAAAAGTAGACAATAGACGTGTAAATATTTGCCGCGAGTATGGACTGAGTCGACAGTAAGTGCACCCTAATAAAAAATTTAATAAGACTGTAGATGCGTTAAATTGTATAAAAAAGTGGCAGACGAAAAGAAAAAAATAAAAATAAATGAGCAAAATTATATTTACGCTTGCCGAGAAGTGGGCAATCGCTGACTACCGCCACTTGGGATTTTATTTATTTAACTTTCGGCTCTTTTGCGATGCTGCTTTTCTTTGCGTTCGCACACGAGCTTGTGGCACATTGCATGAAAGTGATTTACTTTCCTTGTCTAATTCTTTGCTTTTGATGCGACTTTTTGAAGCAACAACCGTGTAGCAGACTGCGGCGTCCGTGCACACACACACATGCAGATACACAGTACAAAAACACACTGCCGCCGCATTGCAGCACTCAATGCTCACCTGTATTCGTGCCACCAGTGAATATCCAAGCACCTGTCGTCTTGGCCGCTTTCAGCAGTCCTTTGCGTATTTCCTGCGAAAAGAAACTTCAACAAATTAGAACTTTCACAAGGACATTTTACTAACAGCAACTAAGCCACTTGGCGACTTCGGCTGCTCAGCTAAGGTACGTATATGCCGTCTAGGTCGCCGATGCGGTGACGCACAACTATGGAACTCGCACACGAGTATCGTTTTTTGTCACCGCTTCGTGCGAAATATGACACTTCGCAAGAAATGAAATTTAACATATTTTGCACTCTATACAAGTTGCAAAAAACAAGAATGAACAAAAAAAAAAAGAAAAAAAAGGAAAAAAAACCTAGAAAACTGTAAACTTACCTTCTTCAATTTTGGCTGCAATTCAAAATTGGCCTTACCGCCTTGCACGGTTATTAAAAGTTTAGGCAATTCCAGATTCCATTCCTTTGTGAATAGCTGCACCAAAAGTTCCGGGCGGGTATCAAATGACAAACGCACATACTAAGAACAACAACAACAATAACAAAAATAAAGAAACAAACAAAATATTTTTATATATGTAAGTACATGTATGTATATAAGCATATATATATACACCACTGTAGAAATAAAATGAAAACAAACAAGACTAAGGAAAAAAAAAAGATCCTAAATTCGTTGATTGTTGCGACAGTAAAAAATGTGTGCGAATTGTTCGCCCGCCCACACGCGCATGCATACAGTCAGATACACAGATACATTTCTCGCACACCTGACTAAACGCCAATATCAGCATCAACTAACATACAGATTCATGCGACTGACAGCCTAAAGAACACAAAAAATCGCAACGAAAATAACAATAAAATTGATTGAAAATTTTATTAAAGCAAAAGCCACGTCGAGGGCAAAGCGAAGCATCTCTCAAAAATTCCCAATGAAAAATTGACGTCAAATAAACGTTAACAACATTTCTACAACTTTCAACTCTCGGCAAATTATCCGCCTGCACAATGGCATATTCATACACGCAAACACTCACTCACACACACACACACACACACACACACTCACTCACTCACCACACACACACACACAAACAGAGAGGCAGGCATATGCATGCATGTTTGTGTGGCTGCCTGTGATCGAACGTGCGGTTCGCATAATAAGGCCAGCCGACGGTCGCAGTGAATTTGCGTGTACAGTGAACTGTCAATTAACAATGATGGCCGTCGTCAGGTGTCCACGTATTATTTTGCGAAACTGCTTGCAGTTATGCTGCATTGGCTTGCAAAGTCAGGGTCTTCATGGCAAATTGGGGACTATTACTCACTTGTGCTTTTGTCGGGTGCGCGCCGCCTTGAAATTCAATTGTGCCATACGCGTCGGTGGGCTGTGCACGCGTATGCTTTGTGGGTAGCCAGGGATCCCCAGGTGAGCCGCCTTCGATGCCTGGTATTGTTTGATGTGTCACCTGCGCTTGGCCGCAGCAACATCTGCAGAATATCACAAGAACACATTAACTTAATAAGTGATTTTGTCGCAAAAATATACAATATAATATAAGTATATCTACATACATACATACATACATATATACCACAATACATGTGTTCATACATAAACAGATACAGGCTATAACTGAATTTCTTTTATCGACCTTGCACTGCATGCGTACGTGTATGTGTACGTGTATGTGTATGTGATGTAGATACAAGGTATTTAAAAAAAGAAACTGCTGAACAGCAAGCAAAGAAATACAATGCATATAACTCTATACTACATATGTATGTATATGAATAAGTCCTAAAACTGTCGTTTGCAATTTGAGAAGTGTATCGATATTGATGCTTTTTTGTTAGCTGATGTCAACGATATGCATCACACATTCTTCACCGAATAAAGCAGACAAAGTTTCTTTAAAACTGTGTATTCTTCCTTCTTATATTCAAATATCGCATACAGTTTCAAACAACAAGAAAAACAAAAACTGTGACGCTGTGTAGACATTCGACATGTTCGAGTTTGTTACATTTATGTTTCAAAGTTAAAATGAATAAAAGAAATTTATATTGAATAAATATATTGATAGAAAAGATGAGTATGTTTTGTATGCACATATCGAACGTAATGAACAGTGATTCTTGCGCTCAAATAGTTCGCAATAACAAGAAATTATTGAATTGCACATTCTGCACGTCCTTGGCAATGATAAGAGAAGCAATGAGATCGGTGCGCCACGAATGAATAAAGCGTACCTATGCACAGCCAATGAATATGTTTCATACAGATAACACTCAGCTGTTACAGCCGAACCTGCCTGAAATCTGCAAGTCCTTGTTTCACAACAGCTTACCGTGTTAATGCCTATTAAGTGGATCTGAATGCAATGCATCACCTGTTGATCCTCTCTTGTGCGTTCAGTTCTCACTTTTATTTAACTAAAACTGCAATAATGAAGACACTTTCTGCTGCCAATAGCCATTGAGCACTTTCACCAATGGAAGCCATACCGAATAAACAAAACGTCTTCTTCTTCTTCTTCTTCCCATTCATAAAATATATATATATATATATATATATCGTGCTTATCGAGCACATACGAATATGTTCATACATACAAAGCTTGCACATGTTTTGTATTCAGGCAATTGAGTAGATTATCTTTGGATTCTTGTTTTGTACGAATGTAGCGTGTCCTGCCACTCTTCGCATTATTTGTTGTTTAGTTTGCGTGGCTTAAATAATGCATTTCAATTACGACTGAGTGGGCAGCGACTTCCCAATGACTTCACTCACGAACTGATTAGCTAATATTTGCCTAAAGGTTCTTACACTCCCAGTTGCCCTGCATACGCTACAACGTTCTTATGAATAAATCAATCGAAAGTCGCCTTACCGTTCTCGCAAATCTTGCAGCACGCAACATGTTCTTGCCACAAGTTTATTGTCTCGCTTGGCTGATAACTTGTAAACAATGTGTTTATCAGCCAGTTCATTTTGGCAACAAATCGTCTCTCTATCAATCGTCGTCGTCTTCGTCACAGTCGCAGTGGCAGTGGCAGTCGTTATCGTTGTCGTTTTCTTTCATCTTCTTTTACTTTATTATGTATTTACTAACTATCTGTCTGTCTGTCTGTCTGTCTGGCATGTACTACATACTACAATACATATATGCATAAGAGCCACAGTTTTCGAGTGTGCTGCATACGGTGGTTACTGCAATCATGTTCACAGAATACTTTGCTGATGCGATCATCTACGACATGTACACGACATACATATGTATATACCCAATAGATGAACAAACGATTTGGGAAACTGAATTGACTCTTATTCAAATATGTCAAATGTCACTTGAAAAATCTATAAATACTCCTCTTTGGCACTTCACTGGATATTAACCTTGCCACTTATTAAATCACACTTTGTTTGCTATTTCCTGTTTGCTGTTCGCATTTTAACATTCTCGCTTACACGCAGCCGTCAGTTGATGAAAACAACTGTGAAACAGAGTTGTTAGATAGACAATTCAATTGATGCAATAGACCAAACAAAAACATTACAAAAACCTTAATCCAGTCTTTAAGAATTTTTTGTTTTTCTTTAATTTAGTTTGTCTAAGTTATAAATCATATTCTTGTGAAAACTTTAACCCACAGAATAAATAATGAAATCGAAGAGGAAAAAGTAATTCATTTCTCCGTGAGCAATTCTGCGACTTATACATAACACCTGTTTTTGGCAACTTTTAAATATAGAACGTACTAATAATCGTGTGGATAATGCATAACTAGTAAACTCTAAATCCAGATTGATGAAATTATAGAAAATAATATATACATGTATATATACATAAATATTTAATAAAAATGTACACAGATTGACCCTTTTTAGATTGAACTGTGACAGCTTTCTTTAAACTCACGTATAACAAGAAGAAATATTATCTAAAATGTCTACAATGAGATATCATCATGATTTAGCAAAATAAGATCATTTTGAACTGAGCACATGAATGAAATAATAAGCTCTGAGTCATAATTTCACTGGAGAGTGAATTAAAAATTTAGTGATGGTCTTTCAAAGAAGTATCACATCATCACTAATAGCCTGGTACCTAACAAAAAATAAACAAGAATATTGCTTTAAACTCACTTAAATGTTTACCAAACTCAGAACAGAAAATTAAATAAAAACACATTACTGCTTTTCTCTGAGAAATCCTAAACACAAAATTAAAGTAAAATCCAAGCAACTGTATTTCACATTTATCTTAATAACCAGCTAAGCAACAGCCAACTGAGGGCCAAAGTGGGTAGTGGGGGAACAGTTGCCAACAATTGCTGTCACAGTAAACAATAAAACGCCAACACCAAACAGATGCACAGACGGACATCAAAAGCGAAAGAAGTGGGTCGGCAAGTGGCGGCAAAGAGTGTTGCGCAGTTGAGAAATAGGTCAAGTTATCTTAACTTAACTTATCACGGTATCAGCCAGACGCAAACTGACTGTCGGCATCAGGGATGAGAACATGGGCGGATTTTTATGCTGTCAACAGAATGTCTTTGTGAGTTCTCATATGTGCAGACATGTTATGTATGTACTGTATTTTACTGTAATTGAATAAATAAAATACGTAGCTTCTTATGAGCTGCTTACCTTGCGTCTTCCTTTGGGCATGGTATGAACTTAATGCATTCACGTTTTTGGAAATTTGTTTCAATCCAGCTGCGCGGCTGATGCTGCACATCCGAGCGTCAATGGCATCGACAAGGTTAATTGCAAGTGTTTGAAAATATATGCAAACATTTTAAGTTAGAAATTATTTAAAATATGCTGCAGAGCTGCGGAATCGCAAAAATATATAATGAAAAATAAAACAAACTAAAAAACAAAAAAAGAACTAAATAAAATACTTTAAAATAAAAGCAATACAGATTCAATTATTGAATGCGCATTGTCGATAATTTTATAAATTATTAAAACACATTTTGTGGTTTAGTTGTAAAACTATACTTTAAATATTATTTTACTGTATGTGGTTTTCTTTCTATTTTTTTAATTTAAATTAATTTTGTTTTCTTCTTTTTTATTGTTGCTAAACTGAAATTTTATACATTTTAAGGTGAGTTAATATACACAAAGGATGTGAAAATAAATAAGTCATGGAAAGAAAAACTTAAATTTGTACAATAAAATTTTAAAATATACACAAACGAAAAGTACAATATGAAGAGTAATGTGGCAATGTACACAGCTACACTTAAAGAAATACGTTTTTGTTTGGCTAAAATACACATTTCAATTGGATAAGACGATCATAATGCAATGTTGAAAGTATGAGAGAGATAAAGTGGACAACGTTTCTAGGTTACATTTATGGTTTTCACGAACATTGCGAAGCTTTTAACAACCTTTTTATAAAACAATCATACATACATATGCATAAATATGGAGTATTTTGCATTGTTATGCCGATTTTTTTTCGTTAGTGTACCCACAAAATTTTAAGAGTTCTTGTTATTGTCTAATTTAAACTGGCAAATGCAATAGCTAAATTATATTTCAAATTACTTAAAGCAACTATTGGAAAACTCTTAAGAATCTAGTATTATAATTAACTGGCACATAGTGTTTAATTTAAAACTCTTTTTTTACATGTATGTATGTACATATACTAGTAAACAAAATTCAAATTCAGGATGTTTGGTAAACTTTACCGTACATATTTTAGGAAAAGCAATGTTCACAAATGTGACACTGTCAGAAAGGGTTTTTTTTCAAATCTACACTGGAAGTTCTTTGAAAACAGAAGTTATTTAAGAAATACTAGCCGTCTTACGTATACCAAAGATGAGAGACAGGTTTCTGAGGAATAGACGAATACACAAAGCGTTACAAATCTTAACAGGATAAGCTAAAATCGTTTTACTCTTCTAATTATAACTCTAGTGCATTAATGGTGAAGTATTAAATTTTTCTAAATTCACTTTCTAAGACAAGATGGTCGCATCATGAAATTTCATTTAGTCGACTTTGTATTTCATAAAACAAAAAACCTATAATAACCACATTATTGTACTCAAATTTTTAAATTGTTTCTCTCAATTTATTATTAATATTAAATCTTTCGTTTTTTCATCTCAAACATAAAGAAATACATATAAATGTTTGCACCTAAGTTTATTTTATTTTTTTTATTTCTTCTTTTTTTGCTCTAAGCAATGAATTAATTAACATGTGCATATGTGCTTTGTAATTCATTTATTAGCGGTTAAATAAAAACAAAATAAAAAACCAAAAACTAAAAAAGAAACAACAAAACAAAAAAAAAACACAACAAGAAAACACTAATATGCGATAACGCATATAAAAAAAAAATATTTTACGTTAAAAAAAAATTCGGTGCAAATAAATTTAAAACTGGAAAAGTAAAATTTAAAAGTTCTGGATGCAGCTAACACAATTGTTGTCAAAGCGAAATTAACCAGTGTGCGACTCAAATAGTTTTCATTTTTTATTTCTTTTTTTTTATAAAAGCAATTATTTTCCAAGAACGGTTTGCCACTCGCGTACTCGCGTACCAAGTAACTTTGGCTGGCACTGTCGCTTTGAACTTGTTATACTGGGTTTCGTTGCGAGTCGCTTACATAAACCAACAACACCGACTGGCGCCTACCTCGCTGCGTTGCTCATCAGTGGAGTGCACCTTTAATAAATCGCGCACATTGAGTATCAAAACTTTAGTCAACGTTGAGGAAACAGAAGATCGCTTGCGCGGACGTCGCTCCCGCCGTCGAATGCCGCGCAACGATCCTGGCTTTGTCAGATTGCAGTCAGGAGTTTTATTGATGCCCTCCGAGACGTCGGCGTCGCTGTTTTGGGTCGCGACTTCGGCATCAACTGGTGTCGAACTAAACCGACGCACCGTGGAGAAGTCTTTGGAAATGCGGCGTAGATACTTCACTGCCGGCAACGGCGAATTCGTAATGACCATTTTAAGCAACTCGCACGACAAATAATGTAGCCTGCTAATGTTTCAGTTTGACACGAATCTTCGCGATTTATTACCGCATCAATGCACTGCTGTGGCTTTTAGAGATTTAATTCGGTTATTACACTGTTAGTTATTTTATATTCTCTTTTTATTAATATTTCATTTTGACTTTCACAGTGTATCCAATATAATGCAATGTGTTATACAATACAATCTTGTTTGTAAAAAACACAAAAAATAATAAGAAAAAAAGAAAAACTAACGAAAACTCAGCCGCCGCAATGCGAACATCCGTGCGCTGCGATTGTTAACTAAACGCCAACTGTTGCACCTGACACTCACTCTGGATGCTGACGCCGGCGTTGACTGATAAACACAGTGTATTTACACTGGAAGAGTTTGTATCTCTTTTCAGCCAATTGTCGTTAGCACATTTACGAAATTAGATAAGCTGCACGTTAAGCACAGCGCAGCACAACGCAGCACAACGCAGCACACGCTCAAGCCAACGGATCATGAATTCGCCTGCAGTCGGCGCCTGGGGCGTTCGTTCTTCTAATGCACTCGCCTGCACTGACAGAAATTCTGCACAGTGTATGGTATGTGCATATGTGCATAGGTTTGATAAGAAACGGAGTTATGTTGTAGTTAGTCTATTCATCTGACACCAGCACAACTGTTGTCACTTCTGCTCAACGTTCTCAACCGCAACAAATCAATTAGTTTGCATGTCAGGGCTGTCATGGCAATCGCTTAACCAAGTCTTCAAGTTCAGTCGTCGGGTTTTTCATGGAATCTCCTGCCCAGCTACCCAGCTACCCAACTACCCAGCCGCAAAGTGTGCATCCTGGCCACTCTCTGCATCTCTCCCATTTACTCCCACCCTCTCACTCTCGCGCAGTACACATTTTTGCATTGGATACACACAACGACCCGCCCACCACAGACAACAATTACAGTTGCGAGCAAGCCTGCTAACGACAGTTTTTAGTTATAAATAAGGTGCACTGTATGGCTGACTGCATTCTCAATGAGTTACATAACGCATTTTTTTTTTCATATTTTTCTTTTTTTCCCCATTTTTCCTATGAAAAGTTGTTAACTATTTTGTAATATGCATTCCATACTCAATATTATAAGGACACTCAGCTTAACAGCCTTCATCCGAATCAACAAGCATCATGTTCTTTATCCACTTTATATCACAAAGTCCCCTCCTCCCAACAGCAGCTACTTCGATGGACTAATGTGCACATATTTTATCAATTTGTATAGCCATGAAGCCAGCCAGCTCGAAGTTATTAAATTCTTCATCGAAAGCCTTTGTCAAGCAGGTCGCCTCAAACTTTATCACTGGAAGCCTGGATTCCTTTTGCAAACTTTTGCACTGAGCCCACTGTGCCGTATTCGAAGGTCGCTTAATGGCCGTCTAATGCAGTTATGCTAAACTAACTGCGAACATGTGCATGTGTTCCGGATTACTCTCGCTAATAAAATCACTAAAACTGCTGCAGCACACACACTTTGCAACACTTTTAGTTGGAATACCTCAGCATGGACACATGCAGCCGCATACGCTGACAACCGCAAGAACGAGATGCATGCCAAACCATTTTATTGGATTAAGTGTGCCTTAAGTGTCTTTCAGGTGTTGGTCAGAGTGACTTTGTTTTGCATTCGCCCCAGCTAAAGCTGCCATATGCGCAATGCTTGCTTGCATGCAGCATCCGTTATCAGAACTTGTGTCTTAAGACGCACACTGCCATGCTTACATGGAGCTTAGGTGCAGTTCATGCTGCTGCTGATGCTGCTGCTGATGTTGCTGCTGATGCTGATGGTGATGCTGCTGCTGATGCTGATGGTGATGGTGCTCGATTAGGCCGTTTTAATGCCTGAACGCTGGTTAACTGCATCTTAATTGCATATCAACACTTTCGAAGTGTGCAGAGATGCCTTTAGGTATCTTGACAGCGTAGCTGCCTGTCAAATTGCTGACATATCCGCAAGAAACTAATTGCTTTCCTTGTTGCTAAACAATTGACTCGTTGACGCAACTTTCTATTGCAAAGGGAATTTGATTTTGAAACACACTTAAAACATTTAATTAGATTTAACGACTTACACCACTTAAAATCATATCCCTTTATATGTTAGTTTTTATTTGAAAAGCTCACTTCTAATTATGAGTATGCACAGGAAAATAACAAAGGAAAGAGTCAAGTGGAGTCATATTCAATCTCAGCTTAGCACCAGATAAATACCATTTAACACTTAATTGCTTTGCTGCTCAACTGCTCCACTGCTGCACTGATTGATGTATCCTGATAAGGATACTGAGCGAACAATTGGCATCATTAAACATAAAAGCGCGCACTTCTCGCAATGGCCCTCGACCGTATCTATACATCTGATTTAAATATAACAAATTAATCTGATTCAAGTGTGGCCCGACTCAGTCAAATGTGACGGTGAATGTGAGTGTCATTAGGTAGCAGCACCTTCAATGCTTGACGACAGTAATAATTCATGTGAAGTATCATCTATGCAGGAGTAAGACTCTACGTGCCAAAATTAATTGGTAGCATACACACAAAGCTCATTGAATAGCTTGAATAATAAAAACTTACTCTGGAGCACTCCCCTCTCCATTTGCCCTCTTTTATGCACAATGAATTGGGTTAATAACAAAGTTTGGTCACATGGATTTCAATCGTTTATTAAAGTCGTTTGCTGGGCCCAAAGTAAACACGCTGCTAACGGAAGCAACTGCATTAGCGACGTGTTATTTAGGTTAAGCAAACTACACGAAACAGACTTGAAGAAAGACTTGCAAAAACACGCCCCCCGTCCTTTCAGTAAGTTTGCGTTTGTTCGTTGAGTCACGACAAAAAATATACAAGGCCCCTTCATCATGTGACTTCCAATATTTAACATATGCATGTGCATTTTAAACTTTCTGAAAATTGAAACAAGGAGTAATTTGTTGTATACGAATGTGTTACAATATATTTGCACCGTCATCGAATTTATCATTTCAATAAACTTTGACTTACTTAACATTATTTTACAGATGTACCCTCAAAGCATCACTAAAGTAGAGATTATGCTCACTACTAAAAGAAAAACTATATTATTCTGCAAAGGTGTCAGATCTAAAACCCGTCTACTTTTACGAAAAGACGGTATAAAGCAAGTAAGGCCTTATTATAGAGTATACAACACAGTTTGGTACTCACAGTGGAATTGTTTTGAATAATAATTTCTAAATTTCGCGATTTATTTAATGAATCGACGGTTCAGTTTCACTTCATTTGATTTAATTTCGCTTCGTTCACTGCAACAGAACTACTAAATTGAATTGAGGCAAACAACAAAAACCAATCATAGTCGATTTAAATAAAAAATAAACAAATCATTAAAAAACAAAACTAAACAAAATAATATAATTTTGACTGCAGATTAAATAAATGCAATTCATAATAATAAACAACAGAAACACTTGGATTCACAAAAAAGTTTTATAGACAACAAACTAACAAACAAACGAACAGTTAAGAAGTGTACAACAACGAAATTTACAAACAACAACACACAATTTCTGTTACTTTATCATATGTATCGAAAAAATTGTCATTCAATGCATATGGGTTTTTTAAAAAAGGATTCTATGTTGATAGCTTACCCTGGGCACAGTAATATTTATCAGACCCCAACAGATTTTTTTCAGGCCCCATGGTATCTTTTGAAAGATTTTGGATTTTTTTTTTTGTTTTTGTTTTGGGAATTTTTATATTTGTTGCAGAATGTGTTTCCATGAGGTATGGTAATTTATTTGTTTTTGTTTTTTTAATAATCATGACATTTGGATGTAATTTTTGTCAAATTGCATTTTTGGCACAAACACACATATACACAAGTGCATACGAGTTGAATTTGCGAATAATTATACACGTGTCAAATTGTTTTTTCACGTTTTTTGTGAGTTTTTAAGAAATGTATGAGAAAAAAATTAAATTAAAATATATTCGATTATTTAATTTATATTAAAAATTAATAAACAAACAAATTGAAACGAAAATCAAATAGTTCAAATTAAGAAGGAGATAGCGAACAGTGTAGAGAAAAAGTGCAAAGCATATTTGAAGAACAGAGTAATAGAAAGAGAGAAAAAAGGAAGTAAAAAATTAGTTAGAGAAACTTGATTTCATTTAACACAAACTCAAAAACTGTCATACACGCTTTGGAAAATCAAAATAATTAAGCGGGGCTTTATTGTTGGGTTGACTCTCAAAACAGTTGGCGACTGACTGACTGACTACCATACCACTTTGCGCAGACTTTTGAGTTAAAGTTTTTAGTAATAAGCAATTTTTATTATTTCCATATGTACATTTCATTATTAAAAAGGAAGAAAACCGATTATTAAATTTCAAATCTTAACACATATTCTTTAAGCATTTTAAACAATGGAAGCAGCATATTTCATTTAAGTTCATTCATGCTTCATTCCAACTCAAAACACACGCTCTTAAATACTTAAATTGATCCACTGAATTACACAGCCCATACACTGTGCCACACACAATTTTTAAACATATACACAGACAGACAAGCTGATTTTCAACTACACACATACAAAAGGACACATTCACCGAACGGTAAAGGACCGCAAACAGATCAGCAACGGAAGCCCACTAACAAAAGTAGACCTTCCCTAGATACAGCAAACACACTCAGGACTTAGGAATGGCAACAACAGCACTCACTAGCCACAAGGACCCACCACCACAAAGTACTTAAAATAGCAAAGTGAACCCAATTGAAATCGACACTCAAACAGTCGGCCTTGTGTTTAGCCAAAATAATAGACAGTCTTACAAAATACAACACAACGCAACACAAAAAACATAACAATACAAAAATAACCTGAAAACCATAGAAACAAAGGAATTTTGGCATTTTATTTTATTTTCTTTATTTTTTTTAAATTACTTAATTTTAATGATTACCTCTCGCTTCAAATCCCAACGTTAAGGTATTTTTAATCCAATTCAAATAGATGCGTAGTCAACATCCAACACCCAACGCCCAACATTTTATTAACTTTTTATTGGATATGACCCCAGTTCATACTCAATGAATGCACTTGTTTGCACGGGAAACCGCTAATGGGTTTAGTGCAGCATAAACGTAAATGAAATTAAATCTGTCTCGCCTATTGGAGTTGCTGCATGCTGTATATGAAATCGAGTCGTATTTTCATTAAAATTTAATTTAAATAAACAAATTTTATGCAGAAATTACGTTAAACAATGAAACCGGCAGCGTACCTACTTTCAATGAGCGAATTATCAAATTCAATATGCAAATTTCATGCGAAAGTATTTGCGTTATTGCAAATATTGCGTGTTTGGAAATAATTTTCTGCCAATATATAAACTGTTCCCACAAATGTTATCGGTGGATTGTCGTTTCGAGAGTTAAGGGTCACAACTGATGTGAGCAACTCGATGACATTACTACGGCAATGACCCGTTCTGCTGCTGCAGCACTGCGCGGACACACACACTAACATACAAGTCGAAAAACGTAGCAAAATGCCAAGCATTTTGTACCCCATACTGGCAGCTGTGAACCGTGGGCTGTGGGCTGTGGCTGTGCCATTTTTGCATTTTAATGCTTTTGATCCATCGCAGTGCAGCAAAAGTTTAAGCAAACGATTGAAATTCTTGCAATTTCTTCTTCGCTAGCTTGCGTATTAAATACAAAATGGCTATTGCTGCCGTTGTTGATGTTGATGCTGATGCTGATGCTAATGAAGTAGTTGCGAGTTGATGCATCTCTTTACTACATAGTTTGTCAAACAGAGGTAAGCTATGCATGGCGGCACTAACTATGGGGTCCACATTAAAAATAACACTGTTGAATTGCATTAAAGACGGTTCGAGCTTTTACCATAACCAATGTGGCGTAAATGACAGCAGGGTAACTTTTAATGACTTCTTTAGACACTAGTTTTTATAAGTGATACGATTGCAAACTTCGCTAGCATGAGGACCAAGTTTAAAATTGAACATTAAATTACAAAATACATGCAATGAAAACAATTTTAAAGTTTTTTTTATATGCCTATATAACAATTTATGTAGTCAGGTTATGAGAGTTTTGTAATTTCTACTAGGGCAGCAGATAGAAGAAGAAGCAGCTAACTTTCCCTTTAACAATGAGTTATTTAGAAGAGTTGCATCGGCAATTGCGATTAGCATGTAAACTGATCATTTGACATTAATTTTTTTTATTTTTACAAACAATCATATATGTACTAAGATATTTAAATTTTTTAAAATTTATTTTTATGTTCCACACATTTTTTATACATATTTGCCCAATATTCTTTTAAGAGCGATCAATCTAAAACAAAACCAGCTGATTATGATAAGGAAAATCAACGAAATCTTAGAGTAAACTAACTCATACGTTAACGAGCGCATTATAAAATATACGCACGTTTTTTTAAGTGCGGCAACTTAAATATGTATGTTGTTATTGCTCACAAGAATAAGAGAGCACAAATAGAAACCTTGCCAAGAGCGATGCAGAAATAAAAAGAAGAGAAAACATGAAAAATAATAACAAAAAATTAAACAAAAGCACGTTTGTCACGCAGCAAAGTAATAAGCATTTGCTAAATCAACTATATATGTATAAAGAAGCACATTGAATCATATTCGGCACTACAACAATATATTACCAGAATCATATGTCTACCATATATAACTTTTATTGTAAAATGCATTGCTACTTACAAATACCCAATTAGTTTCGTAATACATTTTTACCGCACAAGCGATTGGTATTTGTTTTTTTGTGTTATTTTCTTTTAGATTTCATATCAAGAACCAAAAAAATAATCTACGCCGCCTAGCTCAAACGCAAAACACACTTGTGCAAATACGTAGCACAGTCAGAGCGAATGTCTGTATACGCGAAGAATATCCGACACAAAACACGCGTTTTATTAAAAAAAAAATAATTACAATGCAACATGTAAAAATACTTTTAATTAACAAAGGCACATATGCGTATACGCTCAAAAAAGAACCTCTTTTCAAGAACAAAGTCACGACGTACTAAATCTAGAAAAGAACGAAAAACTGACAAAAAATACTCATAATATGAAGAAACGCATGACGCTCACTGACAACGAAAGAGCAGCAGTGACGCAAAATGTGTCAATTAGAGCTTATAGATCTCATAGAGAACGTTCAATTGAACATTAAAAAAAGAAGACAATGATTACAACAAAAATAAAAAACAAATACAGTCGAACTTCCATAACTCGAAGTCGCATTATTCAGAAATAAATATTCGAGTATTTCAAACAACGGTTCGAGATATAGAAGTTCGACTGTATTACAGCGCCAACGTTGCTTGGTAACCTGATAAGCTGAGAAAACAGCACCCAATAAGAGTAATTTGAATCCACGCTCCCACACGCACTCTGATATGCTCTTAGACAAAAATTCAGTAATTATTATCTGTTTAAGTCAAAGAGCTGCTGTCACGCGTTTAAATTCTCTTTTAGATCGGTGAGCATGCTTTTCGTTTCGTTAATTATTAAGCTACTTAAAAAATCTGCTAAAGAACAAAGTTAACACTCAAACTGTAGAGCTCTTGTGCAAGCAAACGACAAGTGACAAAGAGAGCTTTCAAGCTTATCCTTCGCGGCATCTCATTAGTGCTAAGCGAAGCGAAGCTTAAAGAAAATTACTTACTCCCGCAACTACTTACGCCATCATATGCCGAAGGTTACAGCACAGAACTGGAACCAAGTTGACTTGTAAAGATAAACGATCGAACGATTCACATCTTTCGCTGAAAGCCGCAGCACATTACAATATTTCAAATTACTTAAGCAACTTCTGTTATAGTTTTTGTTTTGTTTTTAATTTACAAAGTTTGGTTTCTTTCTTTTTTGCTACTTTTGTGTGCCAGACGCCTTAGCAATTGCTGTTATGCTTGTATCAACAAATCTGAGCAAACTGTGCTCCAGCAACACTCAGTTGAACGCACAAGTGTGCCCTTCTGTTTAACAAATAAAACAAATTGAGCTTTAACCCGACGCTTGCCTTAAGGAATTTGTAAATATTTTCATTGAAGCCTGCCAAAAACTCCATTCAGCCAGCAACATCAACAACTTGGTTTTGCTTTTTCATATTTTAGAGACGTTAGATAACATTTTATCGACTCAGTCAGTTTAAACGTTACATGGCAAAAATTTTGTTCTAACTTGCACACAAACTACTGCTGAAAAGGAAAAACCAAACTGCAAACTAATTACCAAACATTTGTGCACCGCATGAAAACTTTGCTCCAAGCCAACAAAGCCGGCAACAATGTACACGAGCTCAGCGCAAACCTCTTCCAAATACTTATGTACATATATCAGACAGAAATTGCACCCAAACAGCCGAAAAAAATACAAAAACCAATTAAACCATAGAATTGTATTGCACCGACGCGTCAAATGTAACCATACACAGAACATCCTTAAATAAAGTTAATCGAAGCTATTTAATTTGCTGCTCACGAATGCGAGCAAAGGCATTAGGACACATGAACTCGACGGTCCTCTGTAGGCAGTTCGCAAATGCAAAGCAACTTTGAAAGCAAATAGGCATAACGCTTTTTTCATAGGGTATGAACAAAAAAACAAATAAGGCAGCGCTTTTTGCCGAAACTGATAAACCACCTAACATAGTACCAGACAAAGATTAGACCAAAAAAATCACAAAATAAGAGAAAAAAAAAACAAAAATAAATAAAACAAAAGACACACACCTCGACACAAAACAAAACCACGCCCGCACACAGCGATTAGCACACACCAACAGCGCAAACATTTACACATTTATGTGTGGCACAAAGGCAAAAAATTCGATATCTACTTCTAGGCGGCACATTAAATCAAAACACGCAAGCAGCGAATTTACTTACCCACGCACCCCTGCACACCAGCACCCACTACAGACACACTAGACAAACTCAATAATGATGAACATCGTGATTATCAGGGAATAGACAACATGTTGCTGCTTCCATGTCATTAAACAAACGAATTCAAGTTTAGAAGTACACTTGCAGCGAAGTCCTCTGAGGACTGAGGATTGCGTTTTGTAGTAGGTTAAAAATAGAAATAAATCAATTTCAAGTGGCGCTAAATTTTTACTTGCATAGTTTCAGGCATTCCATTTTCAAGATGTACGGAGCTTTAACATTTGTAGTGCACAAAAAAACAAAAATGAAAACTAAGTATATATTGCGCACAAGTTTCACTGTAGTTAACCAAATCAAATGCAGACGGAAAGAAAACGAGCGCAACAGCAGTAAAAAAAACGCTAACAAGAAACTACAATTCAAACGCCAAAATCTATTTGAAACGTTAATCAAAAAAGTTGAACTCAGAACGATAACGACAGAAGTATGGTAAACCAGCGTAAAAGCCAAGAAGGCGCGCTACGAGAGAGAAAAGTTCGTTCGAAAAATGAAGAAGAAAATAGAAAAACATTGAAGTAAAGAAAAAAAAACAGTTGAACTCATAGCAGATAGTTTAATCAAAGCAGTTTGGCAGTTAGTCGAAGTAGCATTTATTAATATTTAATAAGAACAAGAAAGGTTAAAGAATTATTGAAAAATTCAAAATGCATTTCTTTCGAAATTCTTGAAATTTAAAAAGAAAAGCAACTTCTAGTGTAGGCCATGAGGCGGCATACACATGGCATATAGTTTGGAAAGAGTGCAGGAGTCTTAGCAGGTATCAACTGGTTTTAGGAGAAAGTGTCAAGAACCGGAACGTTCAACAGGAAATTCAATTATCTTACCGGTTTTGCTTTGGGTTTCTGCTTCGCCTGCCGTTTCTGTTTCAACATAGTCCGTTATTGCGGATTATTTTGCTATTGTGCTGCCGCTGCCAGGCTTCAGTTCAGCGTCTCGGCTTGTCGGATGTCCCCTCGTTCCGACTGATCGCTGTTTGCTGTTCCTGTTGTTGTTCCTGTTGTTGTTGCTATTGTTGTTGCTATTGTTGTCCTTTTGTTGTTGCAATTGTTGTTGTTGTTGTTGTCGGGCAGACTCTTAACAAAGGATTTGTTGTTTTGTACTTTTGCTTGTTTGCGTTCAGTTGACCTTTTGAAAAATAGTATACTTCGATTTGTTCGCCTTTTAGACTTCAAACGACTTTAGTAATTTTTTAGCTTTTGTCTTCGTATTGAAAGTGACAGCATTTGTTGCCGTTTCGCCTGAAGTTTCAAATTGATTATAAAGAAGAAAGAAATTCAAAGGGTCCGAAACAATTAAAAACGCAATTATAATAACATGCGCAGTCTACACATATTTTGCAGCAAACACTGTTGCCTCTTTTTAGCTTCAGAAGCAAAATGCCATTTCGAAACCTCTTCGACATGCGTGCACCCACATAGGAGCTGGTCAAAAGCAGATTTCACGTGTTTCTGCAAAAGAAATCTCAAAACTGCTCCGGCATTCAGCTTTCGACGCTGGGATTCGCATTTGCCGCGCGCTCGGTTTGGCATTAATGCACCGAATCAGGAATTATAATTAAGTTTATCAAGAGCGTGCTTCAGCAAGTATGCAACAAATCTTCATTAATGTGCTTAATAAGCATACCAAATGTATCCGAGTGGACTGTCTATATTATACAATTTAATAAGCGAAGTTACAATTTGTTTTTTTTTTTTTTTTGTGGGTAAAAAGGATTCGTGTCATCATAGATGTGCACGCAACCAACAAAAAGTTGCAATAGAAAATAATTTTTTATATTTCATTATCTCTTTGACTTTAAAATGAATTCGTTACACACTTTAGAATTGGCCAGGACGATTATTAACTTGGCGCCTGAAGGGAAGGTAAAACTGAAAAATTATTACAACGCACATATGCGCATATAAACTAACTATGAATCTGGACGTTTCCGAGGGAACTGGCGTTTTATTGGCACGCGCTGCAGCCAAACACATTTGTTACTTTTAATGCATGGCTCATTTGCCATGGGAGACAAACAACACAAACACAAGTAACCAATTACCAAAATACAAAGAAACATATTATAAATACAAAAAACAAGAACAAATACTTAGAAGGACAAAATCCTTTTCACCTTCCACCAATTAGAATGCAATACGCAATACGGACTCTTTTGTTGTTAAATGGATGTTCGCGCATATGTAAATGTACAAAAATGCTTAGGGGCGAAAAAAGGGTTAAATCAGTTAAATCTGAACGCATACTAATTGTGTTTGCATAGGCGCAGAATAAATAAATCAAATATGAAATATTTAAATGCTTCCTTCTGCTGACCCGTCAATTTAATTCGAACGTTTTTCGTTTTTTTTTTTTCGCTTTTTTATATTTTTATTTTTTAGCATCCTGTCAATGCAAATATCAGTAGTACCTACCTTCTTGGGTTTCTTTACTGTAACCGTGCGCGTATAGTGATGATAGACCTGAACATGATTCGATGTGAATTTGCCCAACATGAATGTGTCTGTTATATAAGCACACTGGGCGCGTGTGTTTGAGTATCTGCAACGGTAAGAAGGATAAACATGTATTAGACTCAAAATATTACACAAGCGACCTTAAAGTATGCCACATAATTGAAATACACACACACACACACACACACACACACACACACACACACATATATATACAATAAAAATAAGCAACTTCTTGAAACAAATTAAGTGAACATAAAATATTTACTTGCCGCACTTTGTGTATGGGGCGGCACTTGGCAGTGTACATATTTTTGGTATACTAGATTTTACGGCTCATTAGTAAACACATTTAAAGTCCAATAAAACAGCGCTGTGACATTTATTTAATGTTTATTTAGCCAGGGTGGCATCTGCCTAGCTGCCACTTAAAAGTTATTTTATGTCGGCACAACGTGTCGTATGTGCAACACGCGTTATGCAAATTAAATTACTTCTGTTATAATTAAAATCCTTCACAATTGAGCAGCGAACACACAAAGGCACACAGACTCCCGCGCTAATGACACGCTACATTCTTAAACGCCAGCTGCCTATTGGCTTCTGTCAGTTTCCCAGTTCCATGCCCCCATCTCCAATGATGACCTTTCGCCGAGAGTTATGCAGGCAACCAATTACTTTTTTAAGTCTGCCAAAATATATTCATATGTGTGTATGCATATGCATATGAGATGATCGCATTTAATGTTAAACATTAGATAGGCATATTGAAAGAATACACATCTCCTTTGCTTTGCCAGAAATAACCTGAAGTTCGACTTTATCAAATGGAACAAGAAGTACAACGACACAGAAGGGTTTTTATCAAAGTCAGTAACAAAACCAAATTTAAAATAAAGGATTACGAATTGCCTCGCTGCCGCAAAGTATGGGCAACGTGTGAGCCAAATGGAATCATTAGTCAAGTCAATAGGCGAGAGACAAAATACTCATATGCATTTATGGTATGCGCTCACACATACACACACACACAACCAGTCACATACACCAAGCGCGCAAACCGACTAAGGTGGACAAAAAGTCAGGCAGGCAAGTGTGATGCAGAACCGCGTGTGACGAGCGGCGGCTGTTGGCTGGCGGCTGGCGGGTTTTGGGCGGCGGATGGCGAGCGGCGACTCGTTCCAACGGGAAATAATCGCGTTCTGGCAAACGGAAAACAGCATAAATAATAACGCATAAGCGAGTAGGATGAAAAAGGACAAACGGGGGACTTGGCAACCCGAAGACAGACAGCCCTACGCAGCTTAATTTTCTGAAATATTTGTAACACTCAACCATGTTGCCAAGACTAAGCATGTCTCACAGCGTGCTTGCGTGCGTGCGGGCGTGTTGCTGTGCTCGCGCTTATGTGTGGCACATCAAACTGTACTGATGTAATAATTGAAAGAAGAAGTAAATTTGCAATGATACTCGTATCTTATAGCCAATGGCACTGCAAGATATTTCAAATATGCCCACGCACACTTCGCGATACTCCTACATCGGCAGCAGGGCGACTGCGATCTTAAAGCGCCAGCTCCCTGGCTCACACCCCTCCTGGTTAATTTACGGAATTCGAAACATTTGCTTTCATGGTCGATTATGCGTGCGTTATAATCTCTCCGCCTTCTGCACGTGGGCACTAAGCAATGGGCACAGGCAGACGAGCCGAGGAGTGTTGCTCCAACACTAAATGTACAATACATACAAATGAGCGAAAAAACAACAAGTCAACTCTCATATCTTGTAAGGAAAAGTTGGACTTTATATACTATACAGACATATGTACATTATTTACAAGTTAACTCAGTAATTCATACTCCTATGCCCATGTATGTACTCCACACACATACATGTATAAGGTACATTCACATGCAGATACCTAAATTATGTAATCTTCGAGCGTCAACGAATCTTCAGATGTTTTCCCGACAAACGATTGCGCAAATCCCTTTGTAATTGCTTTGCAGCTATCAGATTAAAGGCGCGCGCTCAGATCACATCATATAGCAGCGCAGACTAAGGCATATTAAGCAGAAATACGCAAATGAGAAGCCCATGTCATATGGTATGTGAAAAAGGCAAAGCATTTCCTTGCATTTCAATACGAATAATTGCCTTGTGTGCTGTTCAAATGTCGAATTGGGTGAAAACCTAATGCTGCGCACATATTGCGAATGTTCCAATAAAAGGACTGAAGGAATGCAGCCTTGATAGTTAACAGCCGTGAGACTACTTTCGACGGCTAGACACATACGGAGTCGATAAAGAAGAGGAAGAAGCTCAACCCGTGCGAGCTGCTGAAGCCAAAAATGCATTGACGTCGACTTGCCCGTCAGTGTTGAGCGGAAAACATGTGGAAATTATGCGACGCCGAATTTGGTTGGGCAAATGTCAAAACGATAACGCGACTTGCACGGTCGAGTATTTTGTTTCAATCATTGGATGCAGTTTTTATTTTCATTGCGAAATCCATGAAATCCATAGAAAATCCTGTGTGGGCAGATGCCGCTTGACGCAAAGGTTTCTTCCTACGCTTATTGCGATGATTTGCTCTCATTTTAATGTATTTGCTTTATTTGTGCGTAAGCATCCTTGTCACACTGTCAAGAAGGCTGAGCTGTCAAAGTGAATGAATTCCTAATTGAGATAAGATGTTAAGTAGCAAAACCAAAACAAAACAAACAACAAAAACAGCAACAACAAAAAATTAAGCAGACAACATTGCTTCGGTTTGCTAGTATATGTCAGCACAAATGATAGCAACAAAGATAACAAATGCCCAAATCAAGTCGTATACTTTTTTGCTGCATCCTTTGACAGACCGAACCCAGCATGCTGAACTTTTACTTGCTAAACTCGTTTTTGTTTAGTTCAGGCAAGGGCAAAACAGGCTGAAGAAAATTATGTACACCGCAACTTCAGGATTTAAAAAGATATTAGCAAAAGTTGCTTACATCAAAAGGAAATAAAACATTTTGTGTTGTGTCCACATTTTTGGCCTTAACATCATTTTCATAAGCACAAGTGTGTACGTTAATGTATTAATCATAATTTAAGTTGTTCTCAAAAAACGACTGAATTTGTTGTTGCAATTGCGAAATACCAACGAAAATCATTAATTTTAAAGTACACCTACGTTTTCCTCGAGTTGTAAAATGGAGCTAAGCGAAGTCCAAGCCGAAACCTCTTCATGTAGATTAGTTATAGATCCACTAATCTAAATTTCATCTATTTGTTATTTGTAGATAATTATGGCACTAGGGGACCCACGGGACTCGCAATTAAATATTCACTACAAAACTGAACGCACTTAAACCAAAACCGGAACATAATACAATTCAGGCCAAATGTAACAAAAACTTTAATTGAATTGAAATGTTTTCATAATTGAAGTTCATAACAAAACCGGGGTTCTGCCATCAAATCAATTTCACCCGCCATTTACGATTCGGATTTTGTATATCGTAGTTCTTTTAAAGCAATCTCGGCAATCGCTGTGTATATGTAAACAATATTCGTTCGTAATCCGACCCACAAATCACACAAAGCTAAAAGCCCATTGCTGTGCCTTTATAAGTTGGATTGATGGTTGACAAACAGTCTTTAGCTGTAAGCAGATGAACGTAGCTGTAGAGACTGCTTCGTGTTCCGCGTGGAAACAATACCCAACAGCAACGAAATTGCCAGGATTGACAGGATTAAGCATTGCGCATTGTAGCATTTAAACTAGACTCAAGTCAAAATTCATTTGTTGAACTCTTCATGTTGTCGCAATGACATTTGTGAAAGTTGATTTAGAAAAAGTGTTCGCTTTCTTTTTATTTTTTCTTGTAAGATTGGAATCGCGTTATGACTTCGGTTTCACTTTCGCAAAACTATTTACTACAACCATAAAGATTTCTATGACGTTTGATCTGCGAACCATAATCAAAAGAGAAAAAAAAACTCAATCAAATTTTGCAATGTTCACACAACAACTTTTTACTGCAATTTTCAGGAGATTTATTATTTATTATAGTCCAAGAAGATGCTTTGAAACTTGACATAAGCCAACCAAATGAAACTCATTGAAGTTGCGTTTAAAGAGTGAACGTTTCACAAAGGATTCGTCTTGTAATCTGAAAATAAAATCGCCAAAGAAAGCAAACCACTGACCCAAAAGCACGTTAACACTTGAAAGCTGTAACACGCGTACCAAAAATAACAACACGAATGGTAAACAAAAACTGAGCAGCGGCAAATCAACGCCAACGCAGCCAACGCTGCGTGTCTGTGTGTCGGCAATCATTCATGCGAGTGTCTGCCAAAGTGACAAATGTGCAAATCTCTCCTTATGACGTCTCTCTAGTGGACCAGCGTGCGTATGTCGACTGTGTGTCAACCATTTCCGACTATTGTCACTTGATTTCCTCTTTTTTCATATCTTTGTCGGCGTCCACTCAACCATTCATGCATAAAGTCCTTCATCAGCAGGCGAAACGTTGTAAATATGTTTAACTAACATCAGCAGCCATAAAACCAAAAAAAAAAGAGCACAGTGGCGTTTGTTTAATACACAATTTTTTTCCCTTTCCGATTCTTCTTTTTTGCCTTTGTACTCAACAGTCCCAGAGCAACAGCTTCTCTCCCTTGTGGCATCTGCCTCAGTTCTGTCAAAGCATTTGTCACAATTTGACATTCAAACGGCCACAAGCAAAAAAAACAGCAAAAAGAAATCCTTACAGGGAAAAATAAAACAAACTCCTATGAGGAGACAGGTGCAAATAATCAATAATGTATATCGCTATCTGCGCCGTTATTGGTAAGTGTCGAATGTGTGACTGGCAACATGTTGGCCACACACACACGTACATGCACATGCACACACACACAAACGTGACCTTCTAGTGTTGTAATAGTTATTAAATGCCCTATTAACAGGGCTACAGGCTACGCACACGCACGGACCACATCCAATGTCAGCTGGGCAGCTAAAAAGTTCTGTTCGAGCTTTATATTTTAAAGCCAAGGATTCTTGTGCAGTTTTTTTTTTTTTTGCTTTACTAGTTTTTTGAAAGTACGCAGCATTCTGTGACCAGTTCGAGGCTAAGTCCCCTTTTTGATTTTGTCAGTGGCATGTTCCCATAGTAAGACAAATGAACTTGCTTTGGAACAATTCTGCATCAGCAGAAGAAGATTTCATCTGCAAGCAGAACAGCTTAGGTACTCTTTAGTACATATGTGCATTCTTGTATGGGGCATATGGGGAGTATAGCGTTTGCGTCGTGCTAATCAACTGCCATTACTAATGACAAAGAGGTAAAAATAAATGCTATTAAGGCAAGCAAAATCGATTTCCAATTGATTTTTACTTTTTTAAAAAAGGAACAAACAAAATAGTTCGAATTATTTCTATATTTAAACATGAGTCATATTATAACATAATCAACATTTAATTGAATGTAGGCTATTCTTATAATTTAGGCCACTCTTCTCATTTAAGAACAAAGCACTCCACACGTAAATCGAAACGCACATTGCCGGCACACCGGAACCCACATAAAAGTTGCTATACAAATAAAACTTATTGCTACACAAATGTAGCGAAATTTGTTGAGATTTTAAACCCAACATGTGCACGTTTCAATATCATATACAATAACTTTCAAACGCACGCATTCCCATTCGACACACGGCAACAGCGCAGACACGTGCTTAAAGTCGGCTTTGTGTACGGTGCGGGGGTGCGGTGATGCGACAGTGGGGCTGTGGAGCTATGGGGCAGTACAATGCTCTGCGGCAACATGTGCGTATGAGCAATTTTATTTCAGTTGATCTGAGCTGTTCGCTAGCCCATCGCAAACATTCTTGCGCTGGCACGTTCACTGCCGCTCGTCTCGATTCAGGCAACTAAAAAAGGTTTGATGCTCCTAACGGGAACAATTGTCTTTAATAATATGCAGAAGAGGAAGCGAATCCGTCTGGGGTGTGCTGGTTAACAGAATGCGTCAAATGCTTGCTACTGACAGCAGCGCTTGACGCTTTTCCATTGTCACTTAACGCAGTTGAATTCAGTCCGTGCCAACCCCGAGCCAACCCCGAGCCAACCCAACTCAACTCAACAGAATACAACTTAATTCTGTTTTTATTTTAATTCAAAGGCATTCAGTTATTAGGAATTCAATTTAAATAATTAGCGACATGCATGACGAATGCAATTCTCGCTTAAAACTGATTCGTAATCCATGAAGAAGCTAAACAAACAAATGAAGAATTTACAAACAATTTTTATTTCATCTCACATAATGAAATATTTTTTAATTAATTAAAACCCTTGAAAAAATTTCAACGCCAAGCTCGCTTATAAAGAACAAGTGAAATAATTGCACTTTAAAGAACTTAAAGGCTCAACTCAATTAAATGGCATTCAACACACTTCTGCACAAAAAGAAACTTTCCATCAAAAAAACAAAAACGACAAAAAGTATGAATGCCATCCCATGAATGTAGAAAATGCGTTGTCCTGGCAACATTTACCCACATGCAGCGAATTTCCTGCATGCTTGACTCTGCTGCATACTCATCTTATGTTGCCATTAGTAAATTATTATTATTATCATTCCCATTATATGTTGCACTTCGTCCACGCCGCAGGCAACACTGCCGACGCTGGCTCTTTTCGCAGCCTTTTCTGCTAATGGCTGACTCTGAGTCGTCTCGCTGCGCTAGGCAACACGATATGTGCCTGTGCTCATGTAAGCAATTAGCTTGCCAATAAAAGTCCTTGGCACGCAGGGGCAAAGCCTGCTTTTGATCGCCATAACCCTCGTGCTATTAAACATTTTCGTGTTCATGTCTTCTAGGAGACAGCAGACAGGAGCTTAGCCGCAGCAAACAATAACGCATTCAACGTTGGCAACTCGAAATGTTCCTCGAAACGAAAACACAAGCCAAACAAAAACCAGTCAGCATCAAAGCTCGCAACTGCCACATCTCGCAAAAAGAACTGACTCACACAAGCTGAAAGGTGCAGATCTGCGCTGGTTCTGCTGTCCGTTGCACATAAGGCAACGTAAATGCACATCGATTTTTCTGATATAATACTCATTGAGATTATCCACTTTTGTAAACAAGGAACCCTTCTCAATGCAATGCCCATAAAAGAATCAATGCGCGTTCGACCGGTTCCCATTGTTTGCTTATCTCACCGTTACAAAAATTACCGAATCGACGCATATTTTATATTATGTACGCGTCGACATTTAGAAGGCATTGCAATTACAGATTTGCCTTTTTCTTGTAGATTTCTTTTTATTATCAACATCATGAACTGTTTGAATTAAGCAATAAAAATTAATGCGGCACTTAAGCGATTTTCAGGCGTTCGCAAACAATCCATCAGATACTTTGGCGCCTTATGTGCGAGCGCCTTAAGTTGACGGAATTTCGCAAGGCATGTTCCATGAAAAAGTTTACAAAATCGTTTTCAATTAAAGTAAAGTGCAGTTTGTTAACAATGTCTAATATAATTTAACGGCATCTACGCGAATGACATCGCAAAACACTGCGTGGAAAAAGGACACCTGTAAAAATAGACTACAAGGACACCAGCAAGAAATATTGTTGCTGCTGCTGCTGATGTTGGATTTCCAAAAGCGGCTACGCTTTAAAATTAGCACATTCAACGGATCTTCCGAGATGCACAGGGCACATGAGGGCACAGCAAACGTTAGCATTTACCGCGAAAACTTTTTTTCACATTTTCCAGCACTCAATGCAGGTTCCATAATGCATTTGCCACATTTGTTCTGCTTCTCTGTTTGTTTGTTTGTTCGTTTGTTTCTGAATTGTTAGCAGGTTGGCTGACTGGTCGGCTGGTTGCTCGGTTGGTGGGTTGGTGGTTTGGTGGGTTGGTGGGTTGAGTGTCTGGTTGGTTGGCTGGTTGGCTTACGCAAACTAATTTACGATGCAGACAACGTTCGTTGGTGCCTGCGCGAACCCATTTGTAAACCGCAAAGTATGTTTGGCGCACATGGACAATATTTTTCAATCAATATTACCGTTGCATACAAATGTGAGCAAACTAACGTGTAGTTAAGAGTCGAGTCAAGGTCGCTTAGCCAAACGTGTAAAAAGCCAAGACTCGCACATGCCCACTTATCATTGCGGCTTATATCCAGGTCTGCAGACCATTTCCCACAACTACAAACGTGCCGCCATTTGTAAACAAACAATTACACATGCTTAAACAAACACACAAACACACACACACACGCGCTCATGCACTTGCACTCTCTCCACTTTTAATAAATGACAATTTCCACTTGACTTACAAACACTAAAAAACACTTGTGCTCTCACAGCAGCACTCGCACACAATTAAAGTGCCCACTCGCCTCCTTCTTGTGCTATTCCTATTTTCGCTCCTATGAGAGCCAGTTTAATTTTGTGTGCGACTGCAACTGTTGCATATGGCTGCAGCTATGTTTGTTCATGCCTTGATGGCGCACATTAACCCATTCACTGGACTAAGTGCTCCTTTGTAATGTATACCTATACTTTTTTTTATTATTCACACACAATCGCCATTTGCAACCCACACTCCCTCGACACTCACTTCCGCTACACAAGTTTGTTGTTATTTCGCTTGTTGAGCCTCACTTAACTATGAAGTATTCTTTGTTCTCTGTTTGCTTTTACAATATGATATTAGTTTTTTGATAAATACAATAAATTCACTTTTCAAAGGATTCTGTGTGGAATTTTCAGTCTCTCGACGAACGCATTCCCAGGTGTCAGATACAAAATGATTGACTACTGAATAATCGCAATTATTGTATGTATAAAAATACATTTTAATTGCTAAGACAGACACATTGCGATATTGCAGATATTGTTTTATTCTTGTGATTTGTTCAACAATTCATGTGATTAGAATAAGAACCATACAATTCCAGACCTCAAATAAACTCGTTAGCCAGTATTAGCTATTTAAGATGGCTACAAAGCAAATCTTTATCATAATGGATGTATTGATTTAGTAACGAAGCCACCCACTAAAATAAGTCCACAGAAATGGAGCTCAACCAAGACACAACTTTACAAAAGACTAATAAGAGAGAACATGAAGCCTCTTACAGCCGAAGACAGCTAGACCAAGTGCTCTGAAGAAACTAGTTATTGGTTTGCCAAGGTATCGTAGAGGTTATGCGGAAAATGTACAGCTTAAATTGGCAACTACTAAACCGAAGTGTAATCCGAAACATAAAAAATTATTAGCTTAAGAAAGTTGAGTGCTACCGGAAAAAGTGTAAGTGCATGTTTATGTTAAATAGCTTCGACTTATTTTAAATCATTTGTTTTTTCAAAGCGAATCTTGTTTGTTTTGAGCCTCTGATAATTTTTTGCAGCAGCTGCCAACACTATTTGATAAAACTTTACAGTAAGCCTGGCTGCGCAACAAGCAAACCAACATTGTGGCAAATAGGGCACCAGCACCAAAGCATGCACAATTCGTTTATGCTGCCGCCCTAAAAAATGTTGTATCACAGCAGAGACAAACGATTTCAGTGTGCAGCACGCCCGAAAGAAATCCTCGGGCACGGTCAGTGGGTCAGCCAAATAAAAACATGCATGCATGCAAACAGCCAACAAAAGCCAGAAAGCAATGAAAAAAGCGAAAAACAAAACAAACAAACAAAAACAACACCGCGAGCGAAGCAACACAACAAAATGCAAAGCAGTACATAATTTAAATCTGATGGCGAAGGCAGCAAAGCAATCACGCTGCAAGCAACACAAGGGGCAGGCAGGTGAGAACGCGTAAAATTCACATAGTAGCTGGCTAGGCCAGGAAAGTAGGAGGAAAATATGAAACAAGAAGCAGAAATCAACATTTATAACATGCAAGCACGCGGCGGCCCATGGCCATTTCCAAGCAGGCGAGCAGATGTTCGCACCAAACTTCACATGCCCCGCCGACAAAGGAAGTCGCAGCCGAGCGCATATGAAAAGCCATTTAGCATAAAACTTTCTATGGGCATTGGACAGCAAAGCAAAGTTAATCTCGTAGGGCATGAAAAGTCACGCACTTAATGGCCAGCGATTCCCTTGCCGCCTCAACAGGCACAAACTTTTCAGCTTAGGCGAAAACAAAAACAAAAACCCTGCAGAAAATAACAAATACAGCCCACGAAACCTAACAAACACAACATGCAAATATGTATAAAACTAATAAAGCACACGAAGTCGCAATAAAGGAAAGCAAAGGGTGAAACGAAACGAAGTTTTGAAGGTTACCGCCACAAAGCCATAGTTATTCCTCTGGAACTTCGCTTGCGTTGACCCTCTTCGACTTGCCCACACACACATGCATCGCACACTGCACACTACACACTGCACACTGAACACTGAAGCCATTTACACACACATCACTGTCTGTACGGCAGTAGTAAAAATGTAAAAACTTCGGATTTTCATTGCCGTTGCTATTTATTTGCTACGCTTTCATTTTACTGCTGTTTTTCGCTTGTTTTTGAGGCTGTTGCTAATTCCGTGCTGCAGTGCGATTTTACACTAAACTTAAACTACACCGAACTTAAACTCAAAAAAGGCAACAAATGCTGGAAAAAGTTTTCTAGTTGAAGCTGTGCAAAAAACGTGACTTGTCGTTCAGTTCGTGCTGCTAAAGAAATTGCAGCGTTCAAGTTTGAAAATGAAAAGCAAGCAAAATTCGAACTAAAGGAGCTTTAATGTGGAAAAGTTGCTTGGAATACCCATTAACAATTCAAACTGTCCTCATCCAGCTCCGTTCTTCGCAACAACACACAAGCTAAAGTTACTAACTGTAATTCATATATAATATCATATATGTATTACAATGCAACGAAATTAAAACAGATATTGCTGCGCAAACAGAACTTTGTCTCTAAAAATATACATATGTATAAACTAAAAGTTACGACTCAGCCAACCTAACTATTTTAATCACTTTTAAATTCGAATTTAATAGCCCAGCCAAAAGAAAACAATTTTAATTGTTCATCTTTTGTGTGTTTTTACAATTATGCAATACTGTCCTTCCAATTCTGCAAAAGAATAACTCGACACCGCACGGGGAAGTTAAACTTCACACGGCAGTGCGGGCTGAAGTGCACAGCAACTGCGGCTCCGTCTACATAAGTGCAGATATTTGCATCCTCATGTCCATATGTCAACATTTATATACTATTTGTGTTGTAATTCTAAACAGACAACAGCATTTGAGTGGCCTGTGCCTGGTAACAGCGAAACTGTGTTTTCGTGTTGCTGCACTATGTACTGGTACATTTATGTTGAATCACGATAAGTCGTGTCTTTATAGAGGACACATTCTGTTGTTGTCTCAATTTATGCACATTCGGCTATCGACACACAAGTTTTTTAAGCCAGCAACAGAACAACAACAGTCAAATGGATAATTGTATGTAAGCTTTTATAGTTATACTAAAAAATAAAGTTATAAAAAATAAATGCACACAGAGTCGTAAATGCTGGCAAGTTTTAAGACCCCAAAAAGTATGCTGAGTAAATTTTTAATTTGTTGCTTGAATCCATTAACGGCATTCCTGCTAGAATGACTGCATGTTGTTAAACTGCCTTAAAAACGAACACACACACCCACACACACACACAAACATATTGTTATCTGTTTTATGGTATATACATGAGCCTGTACGTAGCTAGCCGCACTTTCAGTCCTACGTGGTCAGCCATAGACTCATATACAAGACTGCATGTGTGTATGCATGTGTGTTTATGTGCATGTATGCGGCTGCTCCACTAATATTGGCATTTATTTATCGTTTGGCATTTTTGTTTTTTGTTTTTGGTTCTGTATTGTGCTTCAAAAGCAAAACCTTGGCTGCATGTCAAAATCAATATGACTTTCGCTTAATGTGCAAACCTAATGTAGGAGCAACTGCAAGCTAGTATTTAATTGGTGGCTCAGAAAGTACACTGAAAAAAGTAGTTGCCTTATGCAGTTTACCAAAAACAATGAGCTTGTGCCTAACCGATCTGCTAACTTGTGCAAAAGAAGGATCCAATTGATTCTCTCAGCCGATATCTAGCCTAACTAGTCACAAAAATCTATATATGTACAGAAGCAAGTTTGCAAAGATATTAATTTTATGTATTGATTTGAAGAAGAAGTTAATTACTTATCATAACTTCTGATTAGTAAGCAAATGCACAGTATAAATCAATAAACGATCCGAAAACTTAAGCACAAAGCAAAGCATAGGAAATACAAATGCTAACCTTACACTAAAATAGATACATATGGGGTCACATTGTGCTGTACTAATATAACCGAAAACAGATTTGTCTCCTCTTATTAAAATACAATATATTTTTTTCTCTCGACAATTCACTTTCAGTCTCCGCATTGTGTTGAGAATTTTAACTGTCCAAGGGACATTAAAAAAAGCTACTCTAGCGCTGTCAAAACTCATCAAAGTAAATAAATAATGCACTGTAAGGACTCAATGACCATCCAAGCAACTTGCAAAATTGACAAGTAAAATGAATTCCTTGTCGTTACAGACGATGATACTCGCACTGAAGGCGATTGCGCAGGATGCCCAGGCAGCGGCGGGATGTCATCGGATATTTGCAATATTCGTCGTAAAAGAAAGCAAATACAAATTTAACATTATCTGGCATCCTTCAATCAAACGAATTCGAGCAAACGTCTGCGGGAAGGTGGTCAACGCAGGACTTTGCAGCATCAGCAGTGGCAGCAACTGTTTGAATCATCATCAGCATGTCCATTAGCGACGCCGCCGTTATGGACCCTATGTCAGTGTCATAACCGTTAGCCTGCGCATCAACGGATATTTATACGATTACTTATTGGAATGGAAATTGATACTCTGCCATGGACGACAACATGCTTATTTCGTGTTGACTCGACAAATCCCAAGCCCAACAGCCTTACACTGACAACAACATGCTGCGCACATTCAAGAGCTTCAAATGCACGAAGTATATTATACGACTATTATTTACCATACACATGCAGTGCACATACTTCATTTCGAATACTCGCAAATACACGCGGACGAAGATGCTCCCAGTGCAGAATATTTATTAGCCGCGCCTGACCACGTGCTGTGCGATGTTAGTCACATTGTTAAAAACGAAAACACTACGAATGTTTATTGAAGACTAAAAATATGAGCATTCGCTTATCACTGAGCAAATGTTTGATTTGTTTTGTGCTTCATTGTCAGCGAAACAACAAATTTCGTCAGCGGCGCTTCCATTCAGCTTATAATAAAAATAAAAGCAATAAACGCTAATACTTGTACAAATGTTTCAATTAAAACAAACTTGCATCAAACTGTCACAATATAGCATATAACATATGGTAAACATTTCCCAGTTTTATTCGCCTTTATTTAATGCCTTTTGATTTAAATACAAAGTGCCAATCAATATTTGTCTTTTTTTACGATTATACTGATGTCGTCGAAAAATGAGTACAGCCGGCAAAAGAATAAAGAAAATAAATCGCATACAGTTTGACACAATTCGATAACAATTGTAAAAAGAGATGGCTAATAAGGTAATAATATTCTGTTATAAGTCCTTCCAATTCAAAGGACACTACTTCTCAACGATAGAAAATTTTCCTTCCAATTCACTTACAACTCAAAGTAATTGCAGAAATGAACAAGACAAAGGTTGAAGAAAGGGGCATTCCTCATACTGGCAAAGTAAAGAATCTACATGAGAGGCTTCTATGAAACCGCAAGCAAATCCTGGACAGGAGGAACAAATCCTAAGGCATTGCAACTCGACCTACTGAAGAGCAAACATACCAAAGGAACACGCACTTCGATTATATTCTTTGAGCACACATTATACAAAAATCTATTGCATATTGGAGAATACTTTTCTTTTGCCGACCAATTATAAGTTCCACAACTCAAACCTATATCTAAAGTTTTACTACTTCTGCCACTATTTGCTTGAAGGAAACCAAAAAAACAAAAATATAAAAAAAAAAACAAAAATAACATTTCGCCCAAAAGCTAAAATTGACTGAGAGTGGCAATATTTGATTGAGCGTATAAAAGTGGCTTAAATGCTGCCAAATTCGCTTCAGCCGCCGTTGAAATCAAAGCCGCAGCATCAAAACCCATTCAAGCGTAAAATCAACTTATTGCACTTGACTAGGATACTCAAGTATAGGAGCCAAGATGAGGCCAACTTCTTTTTGATGATATTAGAGGATTATTTTATTTGTCATGAAGCATTCTTCGCACACGAAGGTACTTTTAAAAGCTCAAATAAAATTGAAATACTTTATCACAAGTGATGTAGTAAGATATCAAATATTATGGGACCTATTGAACAAAAGAAATGACAACAAAATAAAATTGAAAGTAAAAACACAATTCTGTCTCTGAACTGAAATAAGAAAAGCAAAGCTTTCAATGCACTCCACACAAATATGAAAAACAATAAAGCAAACTAAACTGTACTCATAAGACATTGTTGTTGTTGCTATTACATGTTTGCTATATCGGTGCAGTCTCCAACTTGAACGTACAAACAAATAATTATATAAGACTTCACAAACAAGTTAAAACGTAATCAATATGTACCTTTACATACTTCGATTTTATTCAATATCTTAATTCAAATATTAGTTTGAAAGTGCAGACGAGAAGTGAACTTCTCGTTTAGCTTATTTTTTACTCTATTGTGAACTTGAGAATAAAATCCGTGGCTTTGATTGGTTTACTTCTTATTAATAAAAAAAAAAATCTGTCTGGGCAATGTCAGAATTGGATTCGCGTTGACGGTATAAAAATAATAAGATGACATTTGGTTCAATTCATTTGCTATGCAAGTTAAATGAAATACTTATAAATAAATAAACTCGTTCATCGTGACTACATATGAAAAATTATTGAAACTCATTTGTAGGTTTTATATATTGTTTGGGCACAACGTCCACAAATTTCAAAAATGGCTTTTACTAAAAAAAAAAAATTAAAGCAACAAAAAAATATATTCAGTTTTGGATTGAGTACAGGGTTTTCTATAGTCGGTAACGCCCGACTATAGCCCTGCCTTTCTAGTTTAAAATTGTTTTTGTTTGTTTTCCTAAGATAAATAGGCGAGTTTCGAAACTCGTAGTATTTAGCCCAACCCTGTGTTTCGTAACCAAAGTACAATTTCTTTGTGCAGCAGAATTATCATTGTAATTGTCAAATCTTGGTTCTTACCTTTTCTGGCATATGAATGTATGCATATATATGTATGTGTGTTTGAGTACATGTTTCTCATTAATCTCCTTATACACACTACAGATGTTATATTGTGGGTGTAGAATCTTATCTTTAGCACGATTATAGACAACAACAAACAGCTTCACATATAGCTATAGCTAAGATAAATATTTCAAGGTGCTCAAATGAGTAAAGTATTAAATTCAGATACAAGTGCAAACAAACTTAAGATGTCATGTTCTGTTTACGTTCATAAGCTTTCATTGTCAGACAGTAAACTGATTACGTCAAAAATCATTTCGAGCAGAAACGACGTACATACATATGTATATATGTGAATGCGTCTACGTACAAATGGATAAGGCATATCTGAGTCGCTTGCAAGTAAATAAACAAAATCAATTGAATGGTAGCTCCTCAATAAGGTCAATTAAAGTACAAGAAAAACAAAAAGCGCAAAGAAATTACAGCAATAACACAAAGCAAATACTATTTTTAAAGAAAAACAAATTGCACAAGGCAAAATAGCGTACAAAACTCAGGCACAGTCAGTCATTAACCCTAATTAATTTATCAAAAATTATTTCTTACTTTATATGTAGTTCGTTTATTTATCGTTCGGTGATGTACGGTATACGGTGTACGGTATACGGTATACGGTGTACGGTGTGTAAGGCGTTAAGTAAAACTAATTTAATGACGTCCTTCTGCACGTCTATTTACGACAAGTAATTAGCATCCTTTATATATATTGACACTTGCAACAAATTGTTCAGCCCACATCCGGCGTTAATCAAGTTCAGGGACATGCCATTAATGTTAATCTAAACGAATCATTAAATGTGATCTTGATTTATTTCGTGTTTGTCGACGGCAGCCTGTCGCGTTCTATTTGCAAGGAACAACTTGCCTTAACTTTTAATAAAGTTGTAATTTTGTGGCTTTGCTGCTGCTGGGTGGCTCCTGTTGACTTTTCCCTTTTTAACACACGAGCAGACTACGTACATATGCACATAAGTTTCTCTTTGCTTTATCTTGACTGCTGACAAGAGTTTTGGCATTATTAATGCTAATTACTTATATAAAATACAATTAGCCTTAAAGCTGCTTAATATTTACGTTGAAAATTGTTGTTGAACTAATTTTGGGCAACGCAGTTAAGGCAAAAGTCAAAAACATGCAATGTCAAACAAAGACAAACACAGTCGCTAATTCCTTGTACTTACATGCAAAACAATATGTGTCAAGGTGTGTGCGCGCGCGCCTAATTGTATGCAGTAATTTATGCCGCCGTTGTGTAACTTGCTAAATTCTCCATTTCGCGCGCTGCTAAGTATGCAACACTTTCGTGTTATTAGAAAATTCCACAAAGATTTATGACGTCATTGTGAAACTTAACAAGTTCTTTGACGCGTTAACCCTGTCGCACATAGAATATATTCCACGCAAGCCCTGTGCTATTTTTCAGTTTCTTTTTCTTTTATTTTTTTCAATTTTTATTCTTTTGACTGAGGTCGAATATGCAAACTTACCTTGAGCAATTAAAGCAATCCAATAATTATTTAAGTGTGTTGAAAATGTGCTTTGGCTTTGGCATTTAAAAAGTACACTTAAGTTTGGCGTAAAATTTACATTGGCATAGAAATTGTAAACAAGCAACGTTAAAATATTTTTTCCAAAACGCACAACACGAGGCGAAACAACATTCAAAAAAAAAACCTGGTGGCCGGATTAAGATTATTTCAAGATATGCAGGCAAGTTTGTATTTTTATTTTAACTTTTCGTTTTCGAGTCAATGAAATCGAAATTCTTCTAGTTGTTTTACTTAATTTTTTTTTTGTATTTTATTTATTTATTTTTTCTTTTGTTTTGCAATATTTTTTAATATTTTTGAATACTGAAAAATTGAAGAACCAAGTCATCGGCTTCTCAACAGCGGGAATTCAATAACAAAAAAAAATTTACATATGTATGCTCGTTGTTCAGCACGCACGAAGTGTTCTGTACAATCGAAATGAATGTTATTATTATTATTATTTCAGAAAAACCAAATATACATACATATATATATTGTGTTTGGAATTTTTTTGTTTTCGTCCGTTTTATTTGTTAGTTTTTTAATAGTTTTTCTTTAACGCCTGCCTGTAATAATTTGAAACGATTTTTTATTCACTGCATTGTTTGTTAATTTATTTTCTATAAATGTGTTCACGCACGCAAGCAATTAAACACGATATATATTTAATAAACATAAAAATTGAAAAGAAAGGTGAAAACAAAGCCAATTAAAGCATCTAAAATAAAAAACAAAGTTTGAATTCTTGAATAAAATTCTTGATGGCAATACCGGAAATATTGAAAATAATCTTTTGAAGAAATTTTGAATTTAATTTAATCACTTTGTTCAAGTTTTTTGATGCAATAATAAACAAGCAGGTTTTTATTTGTTGTTATAATTTTGCGCTTTTGTTTGGTTTACGATTATTTTGATTTACAATTTTTTTTTAACGAAATTGGAACTCTTCTACGAATTCCCAGTTTTTAAACATGCGGAAATTCATACCTGTAGTATAATTGAATACGAAATAATAATGATCAACAGCTTTTAAAAGCACATTTAAGAAAACAAACTTACGCGAAAATGAGGCATTAAAAATCTTCTTAAAACAACGTATTTCGAAAAGTGCAACAACAGCCACACACATTCATTACTTTATAACATAATAATAAAGCCGTATGAATACTGGCAGCTTCATCCACAGGTAAGATCAAACAAATAACGAAGTCAAATTCGAAAATTAAATAGATTTAGCGTCAGATACATTGACGCTGTTGATGCACATCATCAGAACAACGCGAGTTCCTCTCTCGACAAAAAAGGCACTCTCTCAAACCAAGGGAGAACCAATTTTATTTAATTTTCTCAACGTAGTACGACCACCACGGGGGTACGAACTCGAGAGAGGAATGTTTGTATGAAAATGGGCTCTCTCGACGGCGACTCTTTGACGAAACGAGATTCGTTTCTGATTCCATCATGTAATTTGTTGTTGTATTTGCGAGATTTGATCGTGGATGTGCCGTTGGAAGCAAAAACTCGCAAATTAGTAAAAAGAGCTACAAAAAAACGTGAGAGTATGCGGCGAAGAGAGCGTGAGCGCGCACACGCTGCATTTTTACATGCGTTCGTTCGTCTTTTGTAAAATAAACAATAAATCGCAATAATAAACTGCAAACCTCCTAGAATCGTTTACAACACAACAGTAAAAACTCAAACAGAGATTTATATAAAAATTGTAATAAGCAAACAATAGAATATATGTAAATTTAGTTAAATTATTATTGACTTTTATTTTGTCTTTTGCAAACAGTAAAATTCACGCAGCAAAAACGAGCGTTCACAAGAGGGTCCGCGTGTTTTTGTTGACGAATAAGCAAGGAAATACAAATGCTCAGCAATTTATTTTTCGTTTTCTTTTTCTGTGCTTAAACATAATATGTATTTCTATAATAATTTAATGCTTGCGTAATATTTCGCACGATTTGCACACTGTCGCACAGATTGTTGAATGCATTTATGTTCATGTAGTTTTCGCATACTTTGATTTTTATGAGAAACAATTGAAAAAAATGAACACCGCGTCAATTTGAATTTTTGCGTTTGCTCCGCTACGACGAGACAACCGAGCACGTTGAAACCAAAACTACAAATGAATCAAAGAGTGTCAACACAGAATCAAAAAGCATCTGTGCGATGCGATTGAAAAGAGCGCAGGAAACGTTGTTTATTTTGAATGTACTGAAAACAGAACTGTAGTCACATTAAGATTAAAGCATACAGCAGACTAAAGACTGCTTTCGATATTATATGATAATATTTAATTATTCATTTATGTAAAAAAGTAGCACCATTTTAGAGATTTACTTAATCTACATTAATTGCATTGCACCGTTAACTAAACGTTTGCAGTTATACCGCTCGTGTCTGATAGATCCATTGCTGCAAAGCACTGCCATCTTGCCCCAATTTTAAATTTTATTGGTGATATGCGAACGTTTTTTTTTTAAATTTTATCAGTTTCAGCGTTCTTCACACCAAATAAATTTAAAAAAAAAAAAACAAATAAATGCATTAAAAAAACAAAATTAATAGTTTAAATGAGGTTTATTAAAATTTAATAAATCAAAATTTTCTAATTTATTTAATTATTTTCAATCCCAGTCATTGTAGACATGCAAATGAACATTTCCATTGTTAATAAGTTTACTTTATGTACATATTTATGTGCATATGTATATTGCTCATTGTCTTGAATTTAATTATTGAATAAAAAATGTTTTTGTTTAATATAACTTTATTATTATGCAGTTTATTATTTCAATATTCTAAGTACACATTCACTTTTATTTTTATAATAAACTTTAAATCAGTTAAAAATTTTAGAAATTGCATTGAACTTAAAGTAATTATACAATTTTAAAAATTGTTAATATTTATTACACATACACTTTGATTTATTTCACAAATTATGCTCAAGATATGAAACTTAAACCAAAGATTAAAAAATACCGCAACACGTCTTTATAGTGACCAAGTCCGCATGAGACTGAACAGCGAATTTCGAAATTCCTCTTTATATAAGGACGAAATTCATGTTACCCAAGCACTATGCACTATATAAAAATTCAAATTTAAGGGGTCAGTTGGCATTGCGCATGCGCGTCACCGGCTTCGAAAGCGCACTAGAAAAACAAAAATCACATTAAGAATGGAGCAACAGTGTTATACTGCTATATTCTGCGAACACTACAACTTCTAACAATCTTCCATGCAACTCTCAAAAAATACCGAGCGATTTCCTTACCTACTACTAGCAACTTCGTGTTGACATATTTTTGGCGCGCAGAAAGCCGAAAGAACCAAGCCAAGGACATGCCCGTGATACCAGCTGACTCCGTCGAAAAGGGGTCAGCGGCTTTTTATATGTGCAAATACACATACAAACATAATTGTAAATATATACATACATGTGCATGCATAAAAGACTTGAATACGCTCATTCATGGCAATTGGCTCAAAGAACACGTGTTTCGTTTGTGCATTTACATTTTATTACATAGACATGTTGTATATAAAGTTTGTTTATCTGCCATGACCTATCTTAACAACCGCTGAGTTAGGATCATACACTGACATTTGATTTCAAAACTAAATTTAAACAAACACAAATAAAAAATAAATAAATTAACCTAACACAATTATTGCCTACCGGCGGCAAGAATTAAGATTTTGTTATTATTAAAAGTTAAACGTTCTAACCGAAGCTATTTTTTTTTATTTATCCATGTTTACTAAGGAAGTTACGTCATGTTCAAGGCGCTGAATCGCTTGAGACACACGGCTATTGGGCTCACTGAAAACAAAGAAAACAAAAGTTATTTTTTGGTTACCCCTAATAAACAATTCGTATATACATATGTATGTACATTGTATTGTATGTATGTAAGTTTACGATTATCTCACTTTTAAGAATCTATTCGATGCGATTTCCCTTAACCGCGTTAATGAAACTTCTGTGTTTCTTGACTTAGCCGAAAAGAACTACTGCTCAAGTTTCGATCCTATCAAGAAAGTATGCAGTTTAAGATCGCTCTGCATCTGATAGTAGTAAAAATTCATAGTACAAGAAACATGGTTTATGAAATAGGAGGTGCTGCCAAGAATCTACAGTTATGAGTCGTTCTCATTAGAACGCCCCAATTTTATAACGGGTGATTCGTTAACAGGTTTTTTAGTCAATTGGGTTTCTTTTACAGATCACGCGTGACTAGTGTCATGCCATCATGGTATTTTTAGTCAATAATGTTTGACAAATCATCATCATCATCAAGGAAGATTCGCTGTTTTCTCGTCGAATTTTAGCCAGTGATGAGGCACATTTCTGGCCCAATGGCTACGTCAATAAACAGAACTGCCGCATTTGGGCTGAGGAGCAACCTGAAGAGACTCTCGGATTACCGTTACATTCACAGAAATACACTGTTTGGTGTGGTTTATGGGCTGGTGGAATCATCGGTGCGTGTTTCTTCAAAAATGAGGCCGGACAGAACATCACCGTCAATGGCGCCCGCTACCACGTCATGATAACGGACTTTTTTTGCCTGAAGTTGAAGCCGGCAGTGTAGGCGATATTTGACACCAATAGTATGGGGCCACGGCACACACCGCGCAAGACACAATGGCTTAATTGAGAAATCATTTTTTCGGACCCGTCAATTGGCCGCCTAAATCGTGTGATATCACACTTTATGACTTTTTTTTTCTAGGGTTATATGAAGTCAAAAGTCTTCGACGGTAATCCAGCTACGATCCTGGACTTGGAAGCCAATATGACTTGCGTGATTGGGCAGAAACCGGTTGCAATGCTGGAAAGAGTGATCCAAAATTGGACCTGCCGAATGGACCATCTACGGCGTAGTCACGGCCAACATTTGAATGAAATTATTTTCAAAAGTAAATGTCAGAGAATGTTCTGTAAGGACTCAATTAAGATTCGGCCATCCAATTTCTCTTTGTGTGTTTTATTTACAATTTAAATAAAAAAAAACTTTTAAATGAATCACCCTTTATTTGTGATATATCAAAATTGCTCTTTGGCCTGATTTCCAAATTTAACACTATACAACACCAACATACATTAAAAAATTGAATTTAAATTTAGCAAATATTATTTCTGCATAGTTATTAATTCAATACAACTCAAAAAGGTTCTTAAAGGTACCAGTAACATGTTTTCTATTGGTTTTTGTTTTGAACAAATTACTGTTCGATTTTTCAATTGCTCTATTCACAAGCTGAGTGCGTAACCTGTTGACTTTATAATATGGTGCAATACGAATTTTGTCACTTTCTGTTAATTTTCCCTCTATGCTCAACACTAAAATGAGTGATTTCAGTGATGTATACACTGATATATTTCTGACGTCACATCGTGAGAGTGGTCCGTTTTCGAAAGAGAAAAAGGCTCAAATGGCGTCACCTTTATTTCTTACAACATGCAAGAAACTAGAAATAGTGCCAGTTCGATTTTTTTCGCTCTCGAAAATCGACCACTCTCTCTGTGGTAACGTAGAAAAGAGGTGAGAGTTTTACAATGTTGAAACCACGTATTTAGTGTTAAACATCACATGAAAATGGAGGAATTTGCAATGTACCAAACTATAAAATGGACAGGTTGCGCACTCAGCTAGTTGATTGAGCAATTGGAAAATCGAACAGAAATTTTTTTAAAGCAAATGCAATGCTAAACTTGTGACTTGTGCCTTTATGATCCTTTTTGAGTTTTGATTTAATAAAAAACCAATTTGATGCAGAAATCATTTTTGCAAAATTTAAAGTGGAGATGTTTCTTGCAAACAAAATATGAACTATGTGCTCAACTAAATATTGGGCCATTAATAAAGTGCGAGCGTTTTGTGATTAGATGGTATTTATAGCCATGTATCGTACAACTCTAAACCGATTTTGCCAAACGAATTACAGATATGTCTTCACGAAACATGTAGCTTGAAATTTCATATTTCAAACACGTGTTCGTTTGATACAGTCGGATTAGTGCTGTACGATATAAGGTCAAGTCAAAAACCTAGTGATTTCCAACACTAAAAGAGCACGAGAACAGTACAGCCAACCTAGCATGCAACCAAGCGAAATCAGCTGTTCGTTTTCAACTATAGTTTTATATTTATTATTCCTGATTAGAATTTAAAATTTTTTTATGAATGTATTTATTTACTAATGTCATATAAAGTGTTTATGTGAAGTGTTATCCTTATGGCTGCTAGTATTTATACGAGGGAGGCAGTGCGGGTCAAAGTGAAAGTAAGTTGTGTTGACCTGACAAAAATTTTTTTTGTCAATGCCATATGCATAATTTTTTACTAATAGAAGGTTTATTTTTTAATATGTTTATAGAAATGTGAGTCTAACCATTCAACAGAATGGCGTAAATTTAGCGTCGATCCGCAAATAACGACGCTGGAAGTGCTTTACTCCTTGTTGGCCAAAGCTTTCGACATTAAATCGGATTTCTCAATTAAATATAAAGCGTTTGATCCTGCGGGCAATGAAATCTATTTGTCTATTTTATCTGATTGGGATTTGGAGGCGGCATTTTTGCGATCACACAACATTTCCATACAAACAGCATCGGAACCATGTCTGACCTTGCAAATTGATGTAAAACCATTCACAGTAATGAAAGAATGGGAAATGGAGACACCTATGGTCTCCAATACATCAGCCAAGTTGTGTAGTATTGGCAATGACGTTCAAATGGCAGGAGGTTCCGCTATCATAACAACGGTACCGGCAGGTACAAGAGATTTAATATCACCCTTGCATTCTTTCGGAGTTTCACAGAAGTATGTGCAACAAATGCAAACAAAATTGCCTGGACTGATAATAAATCAGATGGAGAAAACATTTTCTATTGTTCAAAAAGCATTTAATCTTTCCGAGGAGACAATGGCAACGCTCCCACCACGACCGCCTATGTCCGACAATGAGTTTCGTTTATTTCTGGACGCTCTAGGCCAAATACAGCGTAACGATGAGCTACGTAAAGTGATATTTTTGGGCGGCATCGAGCCCAGTTTGCGGCGTGTTGTTTGGAAGCATCTGCTTAATGTGTATCCATGTGGCATGAACGGCCATCAGCGCATGGATTTTATGCGGCGCAAGTCCGAAAATTACTACAAGCTGCGCGAAACGTGGAAAGAGGCAATTAAAAGAGGCAGTCCTTCTGGAGAGTTAGCGTACGTAACAAGTATGGTCAAGAAAGATGTGCTTCGCACAGATCGTCTGCATCCGTTCTATGCTGGTAGTGATGATAATCAAAATATCGCATCTCTTTTCAATATACTTACCACTTATGCACTAAATCATCCAACGGTAAGCTATTGCCAGGGAATGTCTGATATTGCATCACCGCTGCTAGTTACTATGAACGATGAAGCACAGGCCTACATCTGCTTCTGCGCTATTATGGCTCGCTTACGTGGTAATTTCATGTTGGATGGCATTGCAATGACGCAGAAGTTTGCACACCTTACTGAGGCACTTAGCTATTACGACCCTGAATTCTGGGAATATCTAAAATCGCAGCAAGCCGATGATTTGCTTTTCTGTTACCGTTGGCTTTTGCTCGAACTGAAGCGAGAATTTCCATTTGAAGATGCTTTGCGTATGCTGGAAGTGCAGTGGAGCTCACTAAGATATGATCAATGTAGCCCAAACGAGGAACAAGAACTAGCATTGTACGAAAAGGTTTGTATTTTCTAAGAAATGAACTTTTTATTGGTTGGAAATGTAGAAATGTCTTCTACAGGAATTTGTTCCCATAACGGAGTCGCCAGCAACAACAAGTGCGAGCACTGTGTCCGGATCATGCGACGCGACTAGCCCGTCTTTCTTACTCAATAAACCGCGTGAAAATCCATACACAAAAGTCTGTGCCCTTCGGCGACAAAGCTCGTCAGCTTCATTGAGCTCCCTAAGTTCCTCATTCGGTAATAGCAATCAAGTTGCCAACACGGCTAATCTAGACAACACAAAAAGACTTAATCAAAGTCTTGATGATAACATGTCGCGTTACGCTGGCAGACGCCGTCAGCATCGTTCCGCGGCTAAAGCACATCAAAGCCTAGATGAGTCCAAAATGCTTGCGCTAATCGAAGGCGCTATGGAGAATACCAAATCAGTACACGACTTACATGACATGGATCACGAGGACACAGATGACGATGTGTTCGACCTCAAAACCCAACAACAACAACAAGATTGTACACAATTTAGTTTTCATCATACTAATCCATTTAAGGATGACGCTAACAAAACCACTTCCATTTCCAATATTCAGCAGTTGCCAGCTGTTTCAGCAGCGCGCGCATTTCTCTGCAGTTCGTCTTCTTCAAATGCAATGGATGACGACGACTCCGATACTATTAGCAAGAGCACAAAAGCACAGATTAAAAGTATTCTTCCCAATTACAACACTGTAAGCAATATATTAACTAAACAATTAGCAGCAAGTTCCAGCAACATGACTGAGAGTGTGAAGCGTGTTAGCAGCACAAGCGGTGGGCATTTCAAAGAGCTTAAGGAGAAGATCGCAGCAACGAGTCGAATGGGTATTGCCTTCGATGCTGCCGATGGTGAGCTAAAAACCCCACCAAAACTTGTAAAGAATTTCAACGAATTTCTGAATTTCGCCTCGATAAACAAAAATCGTGTATCAGATCGTTTTGCTATCCAACCAACCCAGAGCAGCGATACTCAAAAGTCAACTTCACCGCAGCAACAACTTCAGCTGCCATTTAGCAACAGCAAACCTTTGGTGCAGTTAACGAAGGGTCACTTGGGTGCATCACTCGATGAATCCGACTCGTCTTCGTTGCAAGAAAACACATGGAGCGGTTCGACTGCAGCAACTGCAATTCAGCAGCAGACTCATCAAACTCTAAGTAACCATAGTCTGCAAATGGAACTTAATCCACTTTCACCCGACAAAACGCCAACACTTGAACAAAAAGCAATAACGTCTATGGCAGTAAATTCAACGCATTATGAAAGCCAGGACCAAGAGCAGGATGCAGAAGAGGAATATTATCCCATGACTACGTCTGCTATAACGCGCGAATTACGTTTAGAAGCTGAAAATCTAGATCGGCAAATATTCGGTGTTCCTTTCACGGAGAAATCAACAGCAAAGCCAACATACGATATTGAATATGAAAAACTTGACAAGGACACACTTGATCTGGTTGACGACATTAAGGAAGATGAAATCATACCCTGCCCTGATGTAAACGAACTGCATGTTCGTCGTCGGCAACGTATGGCTCACGCAAAAAGCAATAGTATACAGCCAACAACAACGACAGCATTGGAGTTAAGCAGTCAACTGGATGCCAGCTTACAGCTGAATCCATTTATCGCCGATAGTTTTTACATAGAAGGTAGCCAAAAAACGGTGCTGGGCATGCGCAACAGCAGCAGTCTGCCGGAGGTTATTGTACCGATCTCTACAGAAGCAACACTAAACTTTGCGCCCACCGTTTGCGTAGAGGTAGGCACTAATGCAGCCGATGAGAATGCGTTCACTAAATCTCCACAACAGTTGTTCGGTCTGAATGGGCTGGGCAATACGTCGCCAGCGTTGCCACCGCCTAGCGAATTCGGTGGTGGCAACGCCTTTCTTATGTTCCTCTGTCTGACCCTACTATTGCAGCATCGCAATACGATCATTAAGGCAGGAATGGATTACAATGAGATTGCTATGCACTTCGATAAAATGGTGCGCAAACATGATGTTACACGAGTACTCAATCAGGCAAGGCGCATGTATATCGATTATCTGAAGGTGCAGAATGCCTACAGACAACAACAGCAACAAAAACAAACACAAACAACGATCGCGCTGCCGTGTACGGCCTCGGCAACAATTTCAACGCAAATCAGCAGTTAAACCTTCTTTTTGTAGTTGCAAAATTTGTTTTTAAGCAGGTTTTATAGCTCAAAAAAGCTTAATCCTTTAGAAAGTATGAAATTTTTTTATTTATAGTTATTTTATGGCAAACCAAAGACTTATTCAATGCGTACAATAGCTACTTCCCTTATTACTCTGTGAATACTTGAAAGGTACGTTTAGCAGCACACGCACGATAAATTTTGACATATTGCCAATCGCATATTAATTAAAGTGAATATTTATTTATTTTTGTATGATTCATTCCGTATGTAAAGTTAGTTTCTGAGAAAGTTAACACAAAATCAAAACAACTTAAAACAATCTTTTTACTCTACATTAAATATACTTTATATACCCCTTGGGTGCCAGCCCATTTCAACTTATGCACATTGAAAATCTCTCAAAATATTAAAGCGAATGTGAAATTATAAAGTTATCATTAAAGATATCGTTAAATAAAACACTTATCGTCGCATTTGTTTAAATGCCTTGCCACATATTGAAACTTGCCAACCAAAATCGAGTATCCTTGCGATCGACTAAGTTGACGGATTTGTCTTTGAAGATAAGATTAAAACGTCAGCGAGATATTCGAATTTCAAATGTTTTTAAACAAAAATTTTTAATTTACAAAAATATATAAAAAGAACAAAGTTTCAGCTGCACGAAAATAAACATCAATAATGGAAAAAAAATACCAATTTAATTCTACGTAATACAAAAAGTAATCAAAAACAACTAAAATTATGAAAAGGAATTAGAAGTTATACTTTTTCTTCAAGCGCTCGCGAATAAGTAGTCCCTTGATGAGTTTTTTCCAATTACCATAAACACGCGCTTCGTACTTCTCCTGCTCCTTCCGATCCTGGTCTTCTTGATCTTGGTACCAGGCAGCAGTAACTTCATCGATAAACTCTTCGCAAACAACAAAACCGTCGAACGTTGGATGACAGGCGCCCTGGTGAAAGTCGAATCCAATAACAGCATTTGCACAATCAATGCCCAGTTTCTTGCAGATCCGATTTAGGCCAGGAACTAAAAATAACAATAAAAAAAAGCTCCTACCAACTGCGAAACATCTTGTCTAAAACACAACTTACGTCTAAGGTGCACCGTTTTCTTGGGCAGCATGCATGCTTTGAACAACTCAACGTTGCCGTAAGCATTACGTGGCACAAGGCCATTCTCAGCGGTGGGCGGATCGTAGTCTTGCGTTTGCCAATAACCAAAAATCTCCAGTGGCTGATCTTTGATGACGGTTTGTGTGAGCTGCAAACAAATGTCGTTTACTTTGCAAGAACTTTTATTGTAATCAAAAACACGTTACCCTGTCCCACTTAGGTCGCGCTTTGACAATTTTATACGGCTGCTCGCCCAATTTGACCACTCGCGCCTGCTTGAGCCAGATTTCACGTGAGTGTAATAAATGCACACAATCACGCGAGTAGACCGGCTCTTTGCGCACGAAGCCAAGTGTTGGTGCATCTGGTGGATAAATCGCTTGAAATTTAAGCAGATGCCTTTCGAGTGCATACAGCGGATGATCCTTGTAATCGGATATGGCAGTGGGCATAGGTTTCTCTTCGTGTATGTGTCTTAAGGCTTGATCCTCTCTAATGTCGCGCTTCGTACGTATAGGCAGGTACGGCGCTATTGTGGCATCAAGCCAAGACTTCTCCACTCGTGCCTTGCGCACGGTTGTTGTCCAATGTGGACAATAGCGTGCTGTGACATCCTTAAGTGTTTGATCATTTTGTAAAGCAAACACGTACGCCAGACTGGCTGAAGCAGCTCTCTGCGAAACCAACATACATGCATATGTGCATCATCAATTAAATTGCAGCCAACTTACCCGTATTGAATCCACGCAATGTATCTTTCCTTTGAACAAATCAACGCAAACCCACTCCTCTTCAACATCGGACCACAATTCAATCCACATGTCCGAGGCGGTTGATTTGCGTTTGGTTTTAGCATCGTCGACAACTTCATCATCCGTCGAGAGCACCCGCCGGTCTTTGCGCAACGTTTGCACGACCTTTGGCAGAACCGGCGCCTTTTGAACACGTTTCTTAGGCAAAGGTTCAAAATCTTGATCGGACTCCTCCTCCTGCTCCTCCTTACTGCTTGATTTTCGTAGTTTGGACAATCTTGGTCGATTTTTAGTTTTTGTAGCAATCGACACTTCATCATTAGCGCCATCAAGCTGAGGTAAGTGAAGCTTCGCATCTTCGTTGTCCATGTTTTCCTTCGCAGTCGCTGTCTTCTGTTGACGCGTGCGCAACACTCTCGTCGATTTTGTTGTTGCAGCGTCAATCTTGGTAGTTGCTTTAAGAAACTCTGGCGCTATCTTTAGTTTGTTAGCCTGTGCCGGGCTTTTTAATTTAGTTTTATGCGTTGGCGCTGTTTTATCAATTACATCAGGAAACATTTCCTTGCTCTTCCGAGTTGCAAGAAATTTTGGTGAGATTTGCAGCTTCGGGGATTTGCTGCGTGAACGCGTAACACGCACTCTCCCCTGATTAACATTTTCATTAGATATGGACTGTGGTAGTGTGTCCGCATTCAACACGATTCGCGGCAATTCGGTCATGCTTGTTTTTGTGGGCTTCTTCGTGCCTCCATTTGATTCCGGGTGCATTTTTTTTGTATCGGCGGTTAACTTACGCGTGCGCCTTGCGACTGGAGTCGACTCTTCAACAATTACACTCTTCTCCGGCGCTAGCTTTGACTTTTTTATCACTTCTTCCGTTTCTTTGCTCTTGACTGGTGCTGCACGCTTTAATTTGACGAGCGTGGGCTTTGCATTGGCATTGGTTACAGTTTCACTTTGAGAAGAACCAAAGTTTATTGCCGGTTTGATTGTTTTTATTTTTACCTTTTTGACTTCGGGTTTAGTCTCCATGCTTTCGTTTAGTGTCTCCTTTTTTTCACGCTTTGCCGGAACTGCCGGTGCCACATCTTTTTGTGCCAGTTTAATAGCAATTAAGGAGCTGGCCGCTGGACGCAACGGTAATGGCTGCATATTTACCACAAAACGAGCATGCATGCCCATTGCCCGCGTAAGTATTATAAATAAGAGTATCATATCCTGTTTGCAGCGCGCCTCCTTGCCCTTGATCTGCGCGTGTAATTCTTTAATGACACCCGCATTGCTTTTCGCACACTTCTCAGGGTACAAATTCGGACTGGTCAGTTTTATAGCCGTTTTAAACCACGTAACGAGCGACTGAAAGTATTTTAGTTCGGTGCCCCGTTCCGTTGGATAAGCATTCTTGTTGGGCAACAGCTTCAATGAGGCCTCTATAAGCGTTGGGTAGTTAATTATGCGATTATATTTGTAGCTGCGTGCGATTAAACAAAGGAGGCTGGCCTTGTGCATCAGCAATTGACGATCCTTTATATCACGGTTCAATTTGCGTTTCAATGCCAGCTCAAGCTCATCTTGTGTCTTTTGTTGCTTTGTGCGCTGATGCCTTGTTGGTAAATCAACATGTATTTCCAGGTTACCATTAGCAGGAGCAGTCGCCTTTGGATCACCATTATCCACTGTAAGATAAAAATATTTGTTTGGATAGAATGAATAGAGTCGATTCAAAAGAGGTTTCAGTCGAGCAAAACATTTTTATTGTTAAATACATTTGATGTAAATCTTGTATTATATTTACTTGTTTTTTTTTGTATTATTTTATTAACATTTGCATTTATTGAATTTTATTGTGCACTTGAAACTTAGTTAAAATGTTATTACATTCATAGAACATTTACTGAACAAAGTCTAAGTTGCGCTTAAATTTAACTAATTTTTCGCAGTTACTTTTAGCTTCTCGTTCGATTTCGATTTCGGATTCAATTGAATTTGAATGCAGTTTGACTAAAGTAAATTCGTTTAACATCAGTACTAATCAATAATTTAGCTAAATTTTTTTATCTATATTTGTATATGTTTAAATTTTAAAACACTTTTAATTTCCATAAAAGAAGAATTTCGCCCTTATTTGCATTGCAATATGTGGTTTGAATATGCTTTTCTTTATTTGTTTTATTATTGTTTTTGCATTTTGATATTTTTCGTTTAAGTCTTATTTTGCCACTGTTCATTTTGATTATATAAATATTAAATTGAAAAAGAAAAAAAACACCTAAATAAATGCATTTCGTGTAACATGTATGCATATGCTCGTATATCTATATATATACATATATATATATACAATATATATTATATATATATTTAGTTCTTGTGTGCAAATTTACTTATGTATTTCTAATGTAACTGCAAGTAATGCATTTAAAACCCGAATTTTTCGACATCATTTGAGTTTACTACTATTAATCTTAAAATCGTAGTGTACAAGCTGCCATTTATGTTTAACTTTGTTTAAATTTCATTTATTTAAAGAGAGTAAACTTAAATGAGTCCCGAGAATAACGCAAAATTAAAGCCTGGAGGAAGTCTTTTTATTTATATAGGAATTCTTTTGTTTCGAGATCAGATTTAAATGCATACAAATAAATAATAATAATTCAAATAAGCATTGCAAAGCATATATTATAAAATAATTTTCTTCCTTATTTTTCCTTAAACGCGTATATATTTTGTATATTTCAGTCCAACCAAAACATAGTTTTTTTTTTTTTTTTATAATTACTAGGTTATTCTACGCATCTACTTTTGTAAACATCTTCGGAATCAAAACCTGCAGCACATACATTTTCTTCTTTTCTCTTTTTCAATTTTCTTTTGTAAGATCGAAGCACAAACCTACACAGTCTCAAATATGCAACAATTTGGAAGTGTTAGTCGAATATATCTACACCACATTATGTTAGTGTCAAACTACTTGCGTTTCCTACCTGAAACTTCTTCCCAATCGGAATCATCGGAATCTGCACCAGCGACGAATGTGGATGTTGGACGTGTTTTTGTATGTCTTTTTACACGCGTCGATTTCGTCTTGCTAAGCTTTGATGGCTCTTCTTTATTCGTTTGTTCCTGTTGTTCGTCCGCATTAGTATAGTTTTGATTTTCGCCCAATGTAAGTAATGCTTTGACATCCAATGTTGTGGCAGTTGACGTGCCAGTATGAGTTTCTGATTCAGCTGCGCGCTTTGCCAGTGTTTCCTTGGCACGTTCTAAACTATTCGCATTTTCAAGTAACTTGCGGAAATCAAATGCTTTTGATTCATTGATATCCTCAACGCTCGAGTCGTTGTTATCTTCAGAGCCCGAGTCGGAAAGATTGGTCATGCCCGCATTACAATCAAATAAAGGCGCCGGCGACTTTTCTTTCTTTGCCTGTTCATCTGCATTCCCAGTGACGGGCTTAAAGTAACTTGATTGCAAATCAAGTTCATCGGGATTTACCAAATAATCGTCGATACTAGAATCGCTACTGGAGTTATCATTGTTGTCTGGTTCACCACTCTCATTGGGCGTTTTGGAGTTTTTTGAAGCCGTGCGTTTGAAATTCGAACTCGATGCCGAAGGTGAATTTGTAGGTGATGTAGGAAATGTTTTTGGTGGCGGTCGATATTTATTGTAAAGTTTTGAACGCAATGATTGCCCAGTTGGCTTGCGTTTTTTTACCGACGCTCCTTTAATGCCGCTCGGTTGTTTTTGTTCTCTGAAACAAGGTTATATAGTAATATGTATTTGCGCTAAAAGACAACCCGACCAACCGTTTTTTCGAACCACCTGCAGAAGCTCGACCACCGCTAGCGCCTGCTACTTCTTCGAAATCGCTGTCATCATCATCTGAAGATTCCCCACCACGAGCGTCTTTACCAGGCTTCCACTCGTCCTCGCTTGCCGAAAAGCCCTCGGACATGGACTCCTCCTCTTCATCCGACATAATCTAATCCTTTTATGTTTGTGACTTAGTGGGCGTTTTTCATTTAGTTCTTATTTTCTTTCGTATTTTTGTAGTAAGCTAACGCTTGCAAATATCGATTTTTAATGCGTAGTTTCAATGTCTTGACATTCGTTTCTAAACAAGATTTTAAATAAAAAAATCATTTTTTAATTTGACGCAAAACATATTCAATTCTTTGCTTACATCGCCATGTTAATTTCTCACATCAAAATTTAACAAATTTAGTTAAATTTCAAACTATTGCGAAAACGGTCAGCGTGCGCGCAGAGAAGAATATTAAATTGTAAATGCAAAAAAGCATAAGAATGATTTCGTGAGTTGTTCAGTACTTGAAGTAGTGTTGTTGAAGGGGAATAGAGTTTGCAGAGCACGAAATAGGTCTTCAGGTCTCACTCTCTTATGGTGCTTCTCTCTTCTGACATGCTGAAATTGTTTATAACGCGCATTGTTGCCATTTTTTGTTTGGTATTATTTGTTGAACTATTTCTGGGCGAATTTGGATATCACACTGTGACACCAAATTAAAATCGTATATTGATGAGCGTTATTAGGTCCTTGACGATCAACGTCCGCACAAAAACAACTGGCAGTTCATAAAAAGTAAAAAAAAATCAATTGAGACAATCAACCAATCTCAAATAACCAATGACATGGATTCCGCTGGTGAAGTTTTGAACCCAAACTGGCGTGCGCTGTGCACAGTTCATTTACCAATAAAAAGATTTGTACCCGAAGGCTTTCAAAGTTCATCAGAAGAAAAAGCCAAAGATAAGTATGATGTTCATGGTGTCTCAGGCGCGGAGGCTACACGGTTCTATAAAGAAATTTTGGACACTCCTACCACAACGATTTCCACGTTTTGTACTTATAAAGAACACCGTCAAACAGTAAGAAAAAAGAATTTGCTGCAGCCATTTGACAAGAACAAATTTTTTCGATTTGCGTTGAATAATAATGTTACCGAATTGAACAACATGCTTATTAAGGATGACGATATTAATTCGTGCGATGAATTTGGTTGGACAGCTCTAATGATGGCGGCATGCGAAGGCGCTGAAGCATCTGTGAAATGGCTCTGCGAATTTGGCGCGGACAGGAATGCCAAGGATAGGGCGGGCAACACTGCATTAACATTGGCACGCAAAAATGGTTTCCATTCCATTATTTGTGTGTTAGAAATGGCGTCATCAACCAGAAGCGGGTTCGGTGATTGCATACCAACTGAAGAAAACATTGCACCGTTTTACTGTGACGTTTGTCAGCACACTTATAAGGAGACAAGCATGCGTGCGCATCAAACATCAACAGTACATCAATTCAACGAAAAGTCGAAGTTGCCTTTAAATAAATTGAATAAATTTAACATATCAGTAAAGAATCGCGGACTGCAACTTATGGTCAAGCAGGGTTGGGACAGAGAGCACGGCCTAGGGCCAAAACAAACTGGCCGCTTATACCCTGTGAAAACAACTTTGCGAAAGGCACGTACAGGAATTGGTATTGAGCAACCTGCAGCACGCGTCACTCACTTTACGGCATTCGACATCCGTGCTACACAACGCAGAGATGCACCTTTGGTGCGTTTACGAACACGGGATGACATGAAGCGTGAAAAGTTGCGAAATTGGAAAAGAGATCGACGGCTCAGAAGGGAACTAAGTTGAAGAAACTTTCAATTCCGTAGACGATTTTATTAGATTTATGTCAAATTAAAAACTAATAAAACAAAAGTAGATTTATATATATTTAATTATTTATTGTTGATTCTTTTGTTATGGTTCTAATGTCCACTTGAGATATGGAACTTTTGGACTATATGTTTGTTTGAATATCTCTTTTGTCGGAACACCAACCCGAGGTTGGACTATAATTGTGGTACATCATTGAACTGACATATAATTAACTTGAACTACAAAAGAAGTGGCTATTGTCGGGCGCACCCGACTTGTAGCAATTATTTATCTTAAGTAACAAAATAGTTTTTCTTTGTAAAAGTTATTTTTTGGCCGGTCGTTCCTATGGCAGCTATATAGCTAAACTGATATTTATCATATTCAGGTATATGATTGGATATTATCTAAAATTATTAAATCCAAAATTTGGTAACGATATCGTAAAAAACAAAAAAGTTTTTCTCAGTAAATGTGGTTTTTTGGCTGATCGTTACTATGGCAGCTATATAATATAGTGAACCGACACAAATAATATTGAGATATATGATTAGACATTACCTATAACTATTAAATCCGAATTTGGTAACTATGTCTTGAAAAACAAAAGGGATTTTGTTAATAAATATGGTTATTGGCCGAAAATAAATAAACTCGGTAAGCCCATAGATTAGGATAGTCTTCGTGCCAAATTTGATGGTTGTAGGTGTAACCGTTTCCGAGATCCGTTTGTTCATACGGACAGACAGACATACGAGCATGGCTAAGTTGACTCGCCTTTCGATGCTGATCAAGAATATATATACTTCGTGGGGTCCGACACGCCTCCTTCTGCCTGTTACATACATACTTACAACTTTAATATACCCTTTATTACTATTTTTTGGTGCAGGGGAAAAAAATCAGCACAAAATAGAAAAGGAAAATTTATATTTGCTTGAGAAAACGTAAATGAAAGAGAAGGAAAAATAACCATTTTATAGAGAAAACTAGAAAGGCAGGGCTATAGTCGGACGTAACCGACTGTAGAAAACCCTGTACCGAAGCAAAAACTGAATATATTTTTTTGTTTATTAAGACATCGTTACCAAATTTTAGATTTTATGATTTTAAGTAATATAAAATCATATTCCCGAATATTATAAATATCGGTTTACTATAACATATAGCTGCCATAGGCACAGTCGGCCAAAAAATGCCTTTTACTAAAAAAAAAATTTTTTTTCTTGAGATATCCTTACTAATTGAATACAAAATATTAAAGCAACAAAAAATATATATTCAGTTTTGGATTGGGTACAGGGTTTTCTATAGTCGATTACGCCCGACTATAGCCCTGCCTTTCTAGTTTTTTGTTGTGTTTTTGAATCGGCTATTAACGCTAGTTACTGATGATAAATAAAAGCAAAGTTCTGTTGTTTACACTAACATTTATTAATAATTGTATTTAAACTAAGTAATAACATACTTTTTTACATTTTACAAATACAAAAAAAAAAGTTATAAATGGTATTTAAAAAATTGTGTTTATTATATACACTTTATTTATTGTTTAATGTGCAATTTAATGCATTTATTTATATAAGTATCTAATAATTAATAAAAGTGACTATATTGCTTTGCTTTAAAAAAAAAAAAAAAAAAAATGTGTACATATTAACTTTTCTGTTCTTGCTTTACTGTCTTTTATATTACATAAAACGATTAATTTTTATTCGAAAAGTTCAAACATTTTAATATCATATTATTTACAAATTCACTACATATTTCCCTTTAGTCAGCTAATGGAAACCAAACAATGACTACGGCCTTCAAGCAACCAATTCGATAAATAATATTCCAATTTTTACTTAAACATGTTAGAAAAGTACAAATAAACTGTATTTAAAGCTACGCTTGGAAATGCACTGATCAAAATAAGACACCAAATCATAATTATACATTTCCTAAACACTTCATTATGGCAAACTAAACGAAGACTACTTAAAGACGTTAACAAGACAAAAGTACATGGTGAACGATAATGGTAAGAGAAATGTTAACGTAAACTTATCAAATAAAAATTAAATAAACATTTGTGCACGAAAAAGTCTTTTAGACTTGGCGAATCAGTACGCCGCAACTCTAGTGCTTAGGGTCTTTGTTGTAGTCTACATAGACTCGCACCACTTCGCCTGAGTACTTGCGCTGCGATGGCATAAAGTAAAAGTCGGGCGTATCGGCGCCGCCATTGGAATTCAAGCGCGGATCATCACGGGAGCGATCATAACCGCGGCGTTCATCCCCGTTCTGGCGATAGGCGCGACGATCCTGTGTGTAATAACTTGAGGGCTGCATACTACTTTGTTGTTGATACTGCTGCCGTGGTAAGGAGTATGCGCGATCAGCATAACTACTGCGCGAGTATGGGCCACTAACACCACCACCACCACCACCGCCCACCCCTACACTCTCCTGGGATGCATGACGATCGTAACGATCGTAGTGGCCGTTGCCATTGCGTGGAGTGCTATTGCTAACGCGGCTGCCGCCTCCATTGCTGCGATACTCCTGAACTCCACTTTTGCCAATGCCGCCGCCATTCGGGTTTTCATAGTACATCTGTGATTTGCTGGTGGGTGAGTGCGATAGTGGTAAGGTGGTCTGTTGGCTGCTCGATGTGGAGCGATTGCGTAACTTTTCCTTGTTCGACGCACTCGTGGGCACGTGTTTCTCCTCCGTTTCGCCGTAGGGATCAAAAGCGTAATTCGTATTCGAAGCGAACTCCTTCCAGGGTGAATTTTGTATCAGGTTCTCCTGAAAAATACCAAAGTAAATGTTTGCTTTTAAAATGCCGTGCTCTCAAAGCGATCAACCAGTCAGCATTTAAAACTGTGAATTTTATTTTTGTTTTCAATTATAATTCTAAATTGTATAGTAAATACAAATATCATTTATAATGCAAAATGCTAGATGCAACGTGCTTTTGGTTTATTGGTTGCGTTTATTGTTTTTTGTTTTTTTTTAAGTGCCATTGTGTTGCAAGATAAGTTCAAAACAAATCTTATAAAAAAAAAATAAAAATTGTTATGCAATTAAAAAAGGAAGCACGACCAGTCGAACACAGTTTACGCTACTTTGTATACATGCTACATACATACATATGTATAGGAAGCATACCATATGTACATACATATATATAATTATATATATATGTACACACATACATATGTATATATTTTTGTGGCTTAAAGAAGCTCTGTTACATATGGTATTTATCACTAAATTTTAATAAGTACTAGTGAAATTTATGAATACAATTTTTTTGTTTACTATGCGTTAAGACAAGTTAAAAAATAAATACTTCAGTTATGTAATTTTTTCATGCTAGACATTACTCTAACTTGCATTATACCATTTAAAGGATAAAAGCCAAAATAGCACGACTGGAACGCTGACTGGCTCGCTTGGACATTAAGAAAATGAAGACAGAAATTAGACAGAAGGAAAGTTTAGTATAGATTTTTAGTGAACACATTGCAAGTGTTAGTTATAGAAAAGATATAGGAAATGCTTAGAAAATAGTTGATAGTAGTGACGAGTAGAGTTTAAATGAAATAATTTATATTTTTAATTACCAAGGCATTTAATAGTTCGATAGTTTATTTAACAAAAATTTCAACAAACGCGTTTAAGGTGAAAGACAATGAGAGTGACAGATTGCGAGAATTAAGTTCGATCCGCGCAGCTGGGTAGTCTGAGATAGTAGATTTGCTAGCTAATACATTTAATTTTACATATTAGTGAGTTGTACGATAGTTGGCAGTTAGATTTGAGAAATTGGTTTGCTTTAAATGTTTGTTTTTGATTTTTTTTTTCTTTGCTTTTTGTGGGTGTGTTTATAGATCACTAGAGGGCTGATAGTAACGTTGGTTCTGCCGTTGCTGATATATCCGCCATTCGTCGGGTATTACGTAAACAAGCTTTAAATAGTTTTCATCAAATTTACGAAATTAATATTATGTAGATTTTGCATAATTAAAAAAAATCGTTAATTTAATAATAAGAAAAAACAATCCTTCAATTGTTTGAGAAATTGTTTACAAACCTTTGTGTTTTTATGCTTCTTAGAAGTCTTGTAAATGGTACAAAATGCCTGAATCAAGGCGAGTAGCACCAATGCCGCAATCAGACCGAGCACGATGTACAGCCGTGTCTCAGAGAGTTCGAAGAAAGAGAGTTGTGTCTCGTCGTTGTTGCTCCTAGTGTTATCTTTTTAAATCATATAATAGATTAATTAATTGCATTCAGCTAAAAAATGGCTACCTACATTCCAAAGCTTCAAAGTCTAAGTATTGTGGATCGACAGTGAGAGAGCCAACTTTTCCTGTAGCTATCTGATCTTGTAAAGCGGACTTAATGGCATCGGCATTCTTTTGTAAAGCGGCGTCCACATTGTTATCGATGGCATTCGTTTCAAGTGTGTGCTTTTTCTCCACATCCGATTTGTCAAACATCGTCTGCAATTTCGCCAGCATTGTTGTGCCATCTCTAATAATATTAATAAAAATTTATACAATTTCTTAACTCCTGTTTCCACTCATTTTAGTGTAGTGTCGTAAAACCTGTTCAGGCTGCATATATGTGCATACTATGCAAGTATGTCAATATGTACATGCGCAGAACTTACTTTTTAAAACCAACTATTTCGGTTTTGTAGTAACCAGGAATAAAATTTAAAATGCCATTGAAAGAGTCGGAAATTGTCGCTGCCAGATTGTTGAACTCTACAGAGCCTGGTTTGGGTGCCTCGAATGATTCAGCCAAGTTCATTAATTTTACGCTCACAGCATATACCAAACGACTTGGTGCTGGCGTGCTCGGACCGCTGAAAACCGATTCCAGTTCTAATAACAAAAAATACAACCAAATTATTGTAGTTAGAGCAATAATTACCAAAGACATAAAAAGAACTTATTAAAATACCTTTTCCGCACGATTTAATACAGACTCGCTTCGGTGAAATTGGTGGCACCTGTTCATGCTTGCGTATCTTCTTATTAACCACATTGAAAGCGCCGCCCAAAACTGGGAAGAATAAGTAGAGGCAATGATCGTCGGTGAACGACATATCCTGCTCATCGTTACTGACACGCTTCCGTGTGAACTCCAAAATCGTGACTCCACTGTCAATGCGTCCTGAGGCGTTGTAAATATCCTGGCGTTGATCTAGTTTTGGCGGAGCGTAGCCAATAACCCAGGTATCCATTAGGAACGGTTGCCCATTGCGTCCATCCACCCAGCCGATAATAGCGTCTGTCCGTGACATTTTCTCGTCATCACTGAATCCAATGCCAGTCCAAGTTTGCGTGTTGGTTGTTTCGATATGCCAACGCATCTCGTCACCACGTCCAACCGTCTCCCAAGAGGCATAGTATTCGCAATTATGCTCTTGAGGCGAGCATTTCGACGGGTACTTCCAATGTCCGAAGCAGTCATTATCAACCACATTGGTACTTAGATCGCTGCGTTCAACACTCGTGGCAGGTTCCTTCTTTTCTGTAGGTATATAAAAGCCATAAGAATTGGATATTTATGTGTGGGCACAGGTTTCCCTACCAAAGAAGTTTATTTGCGTCACTCCTCGTTGCATTTTGTGGCCATGATATTTCAGTTCGTCTGGCTGATAAAAGTCTTTGACGGCGGCCTTTTCGGTTTCAATACCCGCTAATGGTACATGTATATAGTTTCCGGGCTCTTGGCCCTTCGCCCATATAACATGTGTCAACGCATCTTCCAGGGTATGATCTGTCGGTTCGTTTGAAAGCAGTTTCTTGCGGAAGATAATTGTAGTAACTCCATCTTCTTCAAAGCCAGTGCCCAATGCGAGATTTGATTTGCCACCGTAGAACTCATCAATGCGCGGGGTGGAACGATCGCGGGTGTAGTAGTCACCCACTCGGCTAACCATGCCGCGTGCACTGCCAATAACAATGTCGGTGCAGTCCATAGGGTTGAAATCAAACCGTGGTGTGTATGGATTCAGCTTAAACTTATCATCTGAATACAAATCGAAAACACAACTCAAATGAGTATACAAGACCGAACACATTCACTATTGCTGCGGATGTGAGTTCTTAAATAATGTGTATTTGTGGTTAGTAATGAAATAAGTGCGGTTAGGTTTGTGTTGAAGTGTTAAGCCTACTGCAGTGCGCGTTTTACCTGTCGCTTCGACCTTTTGAGCTGCGCTTTGTTTTATTGTAGGTTCTGGTTGTGGTTCAGATTTGGGCTCTGGTTCGTTCTTCGGTTCGGGTTCCGTTTTAGGCTCCGGTTCACTCTTTGGCTCTGGCTCTGATTTAGGTTCTGGTTCACTCTTTGGTTCGGGCTCTGTTTTAGGCTCTGGCTCACTTTTTGGTTCCGGTTCTGACTTGGGTTCTGATTCGGTCTTTGGTTCCGGCTCGCTCTTAGGTTCTGGTTCACTTTTCGGTTCAGGCTCACTTTTAGGCTTTGGCTCAACAGACGGTTCCGGTTCACTGGTTGGCTCTGGTTCCGATTTAGGTTCACTTTCACTTTGTGGTTCCGGTTCGGATTTAGGTTCAGGCTCTGTCGTAGGTTCTACACATTGTTAATTGTGGACAAAAGAAAGGAAGCGTGTTTTTTGCATGTTAACAGGACGAATTTCCGGTGCATATTGATAGTTGTCCTACAAACTAACATACAATATAACTGCATCTCGAAAATTGCTAATTAATACAACAAAGTGAAACTCTACGTGTCTATCAAATATTGACTATTAGTGAGGATCACAAAAGTGTGCTTCAACGCTTATTGATTCTATTTTAAGCACGACTTACCTGTTGCTTGTCGACGCCTTCGTCCGGCCTTTGTGCTTACTCGATATGAAACACTGGTTGCCACTGATGTTACACCGTCAATTTGTGATGGTGATTCATGGTGTTCATGATGGCGTTTGGTTTTGGAAGCAGTTTGATCCGTAGTCGGCTCCGGCTCCGATGAGGGTTCGGGCTCACTTGAGGGTTCCGGTTCTGTCTTAGGTTCTGGTTCACTTGCTGGTTCTGGCTCTGATTTGGACTCGGGCTCCGACTTAGGTTCAGGTTCTGACTTTGGTTCAGGCTCCGACTTAGGTTCAGGTTCCGATTTTGGTTCAGGCTCTGATTTAGGTTCAGGTTCTGATTTAGGTTCTGGCTCTGTTTGCGGCTCGGGTTCGGCCGAAGCTGAGCCGTCCAGGTTTGTGGTAAGATCACCAATATCGCGTATTAGCGGAAAATTTTTACATTCTTTTGTCAGTGAACGGGGACGCCAGCCAAAACCAACCCAAGAAGTGCTATTCACCTTCAATACGATTTCAATTTCTTTCTGTTCCTCAAGCAAACGCCAATACATTAGATAATCAGGTGAAAGTTGCTTCATTGTATAAGCAGTTAGATCCAATGTAGTACTCTTATATGGTGATCGCTTGTTGCAACCCAACCCATACCAACCGAAGTTACAATAGCACTGCTTTCGCGGCAGTGAGGTGCCACCCAAGTCTATGCATTTGCCTTGAACACCACAGTCTGCATTGCCAGTGCACTCATCGTGGTACTGGCATTGAGGTCCATAATAGTTTTTGTCACAATTGCAACGTGACGGAAAATATTTACCATTGCCCGAGCAAGTTTCCCTGAAATCCTTACGATTTTTTACATCCACATCGGCACAAGACCAGAAGCGATAACTGCTCGACCATTCGTCTGCCTGACGTTGCAAACGAAGCGTGCAATTATGACACTCGAACTCCTTCGGCATGCCAACTTGGAACGATTGTGCGCTGTGAAATAAACTTGGTTAGTCCACAATTTTAACAAGTCCATGCTGACTTTATTACTTACGTCGCATCAGTACGCACGAATTCCGAACCATTTACATGCGGCGTCAGATCCAACACGGGTCGATCCAAGGCATCCAGCAACTGCAACCGAAAACCGCCCTGCAAAGACATATCACTCAGCATAAGCAAAAAACACAAAAACACAAAAAAAAACAAAACTAGAAATTGGGTACCCTGTACCCAATCCAAAATATAATATATGTATGTATGTATGTATATATGTATGTATATGTTCTTTTTGTTTTAATATTTTGTACTGCTTATGTAACGGTATCGAATTTTTTTCTTAGTAAAAGTAATTTGTTCCTATGGCAGCTATATGTTATAGTAAACCAATATTTATCATATTCAAGTATATGATAGGATATAATCTAGAACTAATAAATCCAAAATTTGGTAACGATATCTTAATAAACGAAAAAGCTATTCTCAGTGAATGTTGTTTTCCGGCCGATTGTTCCTATGACAGCTATATGATATAGGTCGAATATCGAAAAAAAAAAAAAATTGGTTATACCTATGGATTGGGCGAGTCTTCATGCCGAATTTGGTGGTTGTAGGTCTTACCGTTTCCGAGATCAGTTTGTTCATACAGACGGACGGACAGACGGACATAGCTAGATCGACTCGCCTTTCGATGCTGATCAAGAATATATATACTTTATGGGGTCTGCCACGCCTCCTTCTGCCCGTTACATACATTTGCACAACTTTATTATACCCTTTACCATTATGTGGTAAAGAGTATAAAAATAAAAAATTAAATTCAGAATCAAAATTATCAAACAACTCCAGTTAAGTGGCAGGCAAGCAATTAGCCCGATTGGGAACTTTATCTTAATGTCGTGTTGCAGTCACATAGCGCTTGCCTCTATGAGAAATTTCTGGCCTGGGTTCTGGGTAACTAAGAGCTTTGCTCTGAGAATGCTTTTTTCTTTGATGATAGATGCGCTTTACATGTTGTGCACATGCCGAATTAATTATATAATTAACTCGTTTAATTGCCTCTACAACTGACTAATTAACTTGCCTACACTAGTGATTCAACATGAAAAGTACTTTGCTTACTTCGCTTCACGAAGTTGTTTTTCCAAACTGTGGCATGAGATATTTTTTCTTAAAACACAATCGCGACTGTGTTGCGGTATAATGTTGATAAAACAATTTATTACAAGTGCTGTCTATAAGAGTTTGCTTATTTGTTGAGAAGAACACGATGAGATAGCGGTGCAAGTAATAATCTTAAGTGGTCTTCAAGATTAACATAAAAAAAAAAAATAAAAACATGTATAAGGAAATAAATATAATCCAATTAAGCTTACAGATTAAACCGGACCGTTCTTAGTTGCTGGAAAAGTTCATGTACATACTACGTATGAATTAATAAACAAATTTGTGTTGGAAAGTTTGTATTGAGCTCATATCACATTTGCACCGAAAACAATTTAAATTTTATTTTCAGCACTTTAGAAGGTAAATACGAACGAATTCACGTTCATTATATGTATGTATGTACAAATTTATTTGAAGTATGCAGTATGTAGTGTGCGAGTACATATATATGACTTTCCTATGACATATGTGTGTCCATGCATGTGTGCTGTCACAGTCGGTATGCTTTGGCGCACTTATAAATAGTTTGTTTATTGGCCCTCAGCTACTACATGGCACTATTCGGGTTTAGTATCATAAATTCAGGTGAACTTTTATAACTGTACTTTGCTAAGTAGTTATGATAAGTTTTATGCATGTATGTACATGCGTCTCCATACTCGTACATACATACATATTGTATGTAAAAGTGTAATAAGGTATATGTTATGCTGTTTCGACGGTTGGATGTGGGCATGGCAGGTGAGTCATTTGAAGTCATTGCGATTCCAAGGTTTATAAAGCGCTATAATGTAAGTATGTATTTCCCCCTTATTAATGCTTCGCAAGTATTCGATTGTTAGGTAAAAAATTTCTATCACGCAGGTTATCACTTGATCGAAACTGATAATCACTGTCAAAGCAGCTGAACATAGAGCATGCGTCAGAAGCAAACAAACAAAAACAAACAAAAATGTAATAACAAATAAATAAAATTATCTATGGACACTCAAACTAAGTGGCCAAGGTATGGAAAAAAGAATACACCAATCTATAATTGCATATGTACATACATGTGTACCTTTATTAGAAACAAAGACGAAAATTATCAGCATTTAATAAATGCGACGAAGCTAAACCTTTGAAAATTTAGCACCGTAATGATCTTGAGAATTCTCGAGTGTTTGTGCGATTTAATCAGATTATTACAGGTAACCAATTAAACGGCTTCGCTTAGCTGCACTCTGGCGCTGGCGACTTAAGTCAGTTGTCTTACTGCGTTTAAAGTTGCTAGAAGTTCGCTTACGGTTAGAGTGCGCACAATGGTTTCGGTGAAGATTTTGTACGCAGTCCTTTTGCTGCACAGCATCAATGCCCTACTGGCTGACGAGCTCGTGAGTCCTACGCGGCCACGCACCTGCTACAGCTGCGAGGGCGTCAACTGCCAACGAACAACAAAGTCAAATGAGACAACTGTATGCAAAGATCTTCTGGACATATGCGTGACCATTTTTGACGATTGTAAGTCGCATCCAACTTGTATGTTGGCCTTTTAAATCTTTTACACATTAACTATTTAGATGCGGTTACTGCCAAGGGTTGCTATCAGGATTTGCCCGAAGTGCAACGTAGCAAATGTGCGCAGAACGGTAATCCCGAGTGTTATAAATGTTTCGGACAGTTATGCAATAATAAAGGCCGTGAGGATTTCAAATGTATCGTGTGCGACAGCAAGGAAGTAAGTTGTCAATGACATCACTTCAAATAGTCAAAAGGAATTCCTTTTTCACATATGGTTTAGAAAAAAAGCAAAAACTAACATAAGTACCTACCTATAGTATATATAATATATATAATAGAAATGCAACATGTAGTAATAATGGCCATAATTGTTTCAGCAATCTAAGTGTGTCGACGACACAAAAAGTATTTCCGCAGTCCAGTGTCCCATACCCACTGCTGCCAACTCTTACTGCTACATACGTGTTTCAGGATTCAAGGATATTCAACGCGGCTGCTCCACAGATCAGCAGGATCAATTGGCATGCCTGCGCGATGAGTCTTGTTCTTTGTGCCTCTCACAGGATGGCATTGCCTGCAATTCGTATGAACTGGAGACCCCGCGCTCTGGTACAACAAGGAATATGTTAACACTTAGCTTAAGTGTTCTCACGTTGCTGCCACTTATCAATTTATTTAATTAATTTGCAAATCAGTTAATCACAAATTTGCCCAATTAGTAAAAGTGTTAAAAACTTTCAATTTTAATAAAAATATATAAACTTATTTTTTTGATAAATGTACTCGCTCATACACTCGTTCTCACTCGTACGTGTATCAAAATGTTGGAGAATGCTTTTTGGTTAGTTTCACTTTTGTCTACAGTTGACCCTTGGCTTTACACCTGCACGGATATTGTTGGCAAGGTCAGCGACCAAGCAAGGTAATGCATTGCTGTAGCTTATTCTTATTGCTTTTTAATTCTTAGAGGTTACTGGGGCCAGTGTCTGATCTCATTTCACGCTATCCGATAATTGAATGTGTGTACAGAGAAAACTAGCCAAGAGGCTTATAGACAAGAAAATAGAAAATCAAATCAGCGGGGACCCAAACATATTATAACAAAATGATTGCACAGGGAGGGAGGCAATATAAATCCGTTTTAGATAAGGTTTAACAACACGTTTGAAAAATGTTAAATATTCTGAATTAATTTTCAACTTGAAAACTTTCAAAATAAATACGATAACCTAATATTTATGCTTTATCGATCAGTCAATACTTTTATGAACAATCAAATAAACATTACACTGATCCTAAGTGTAATGAACCGCAATTAACACCTTTTTTTATCTGGAAAGATTAGATTCGAGAACGGAAAATTTATTGATTTTGCAACCTAATAATTTATGAATAAAAAAGTAATTAAAATCTAACTTGTTTTATAGAATAATTGATTAATATAAAAAATCCCACACTAAATTGGTGGTTTTAAAACTTTTAGTGTAACTGTTCAAATAAATTGCCATAAAGATTTCAAGATGCTTTAATTACCTTTAATCCGAAAATAAAAGTTTCAAAGAATATTGGATTCTATGAGATTCCTGCAAATTGGCAAAAGTGATCGATTAAATACCGATCTCAAATGTTTTCTTATCAGAAAATGGATTAGATTATTTCTGATTTTATGTCTATTTTGTTTTTTGCTCTAAGCACATTCAAATATTTTTAAATAATCAAACAATCGAAATTATATTCTAAACTTTACACTCTGGGAACTCCCGCCTGGGAACAACAATTATATATATAGCTACTAAATAAGTATGTGAGTATTTTTTGGATTAAAAAAAAAGAGGAAAACCCATTTTAAGTAGTTCAGGCCACTTTTGTTTTCAAGCCCTTTTTGATATTTTACATTTGCTTTGCTTTTTTCGAAACATGCAGAATGCAACACACTCTTCCTCTTATACATTACAGTCTGTGAGCATAAAAATAATTTTGATTAACTTAAAAAATAAAAATGCAGATAAATCAAACACTCGTTCGCAATTCCACGCTAACTGGCACAAGAAATTTAAGAAAATCCATTATACACTTGACGCAGTCAAGTGCTTATTTGCCATACTCGATGCGAAGGAACCACTTCAAAATTGTTTATAAGTTGAAACCAGTTTGTTGAATTTATAAAAGCAGGTACAACTCACACCAGCCGAATACAATGCGACGAACATGCAGATGAACTTTGCTATCTGTCGCTGCTTTTAGCCGCCACCATGGCGCCACGGGCGCAGGCCAACACTCTCAGGACGTGCCACAGCTGTCAAGGCACCGCATGCCAACGCACAACGCAGACTCGCACGCAGAAGTGCGTGGACGCACTTGACTATTACGTAACAGTCTATGACCAGTGTAAGCTTTCAAAAAAAATTATTGCGTTTCATCAGCCAGCGATTCGAATATTACAGCACAGGTCCTGTACAAGAGCTGTTCTCTGGAGCTACCTACCGCCTTGCGTCGTCGCTGCGACGTGAATGCGAGGGAATGCCACAAATGCATCTCCGATTCTTGCAACAATGTGGGGGCCAGGCAGTTTGCTTGCCTGCAGTGCGATCCGCGTGCGGATGCCAAGTGCATGCAGAATCCTGCGACGCTGAAGGCCACTTTGCGCGCTGCGCCCACAGCTCCGAACTCCTTTTGCTTTGTGCATGTGTCGGACGATGGTGCAGTGCAGCGCGGCTGCGCAACGACCGTCGCCGAGCAGAAGAAGTGCTTCGAGGACAGCAATTGCCAACTTTGCTCACCGGGCGACATCAGGAATTGCAACAATTGAATCTTTCGATTGCCGGCAGCCGTTTTTTGAGTTTACTAATTTAATCAAAATGCACATTATGTTATATTGAAAACCAATAATAAACTCAAATTCGCTACGAATTTCTTTTGCATTCAATTATTTTGAAATAAAACACAATCTGAAATTTAGAACTCCATAAATTCGAAACTGTGTCCCCATCCATTAAAGAATTTTTCATTAAACTCACTCTTAGACTAGCGCAGTTCTTTTTGGCTAGGATAACAAATTGCCAGGATTAACTCAGTAATGTTTTCCTTTTTCGTATAGTCAAAGCAAATTACAGAGAAAATTTATGGTAGTATACCCTTAATTTGTATATTCTGGGTTAATTCTTAGCTTTCTAATTCAACTCATAATATTGTTACATCTATACATCTATACTCTATGCATATTTATAAAAATGCTTGGCAAAATCCGTTTGACCATGCCGCATTTGAGAACGGTTTGACCGATTTGGCTGATTTTTTTTTGTTGTGTTCTAAATTGTAGGTTTGTACGATTTTCTTTTTATTTTTTTTGTCATTTAAATCGGGTAAAAAATGAAGTGAAGTCAGTTTTTATAAATTTCGTACACACTGCTCACACATTTCGGAAAAGTACAACAACTAAATTTACAATAAACACACACAAGAAACTGTGGCTTACGCTCTTATGTTTGCAAAAAATTGAGAGGCAAATGCGCAACCATACAATTGAGAGCGCATTGCGCAAAACAACCACCAAAATTGACGGTCGTACACTCAGCGCGACTACAGAGAGCGCAAGCCAGAAGCGACCAACTACTTACTATGCATATTCTGATTTGCTTATTTATTTAACGAAATGCTGCTTCTCATACAGTGTCACTTAAGTATTTTGCCTATTGGTTTTCATGCAAAAATTTGATTTTGTTGGCTTATAAAATAACAACAATGGGAAAAATAGAAAAAAAAATGTTGCTCTTCTGCTAAAGGCATATTTTCACAACAAGTTAACCCAACTACGGATCATATACGATGATCCGTTAGGTAGCTATTGAGGCGCAATCATTTTCTGCCGAAAATTTCGATCTCACAAAAGTATTTTGCCTCGCAACAAAGTACACGTGGTTTCCATATTTCCTATGAAATTTGCCTCAATAACGTGGAAATTATGCATGCTGTGCTTTGTGCTAATGAAATATGTCAATGTTGTGTACAATTTCGGTGTCATCGTGCTGCTTTGGTAACTCAAAATGGCAAAAGGGAAGGAATTAATTTATGCGCAGAGAAAAATCATTTTATATCTGTATTATCAGGGTAAACTTATCCAATATGTTTCTGAAATGTTTGATCGAAGTCGCCAAACAATAGAAAACACAATTGCATGATCGAAAGAACATGGTATCATAGAGAATACAGCCTGTTCTGGCCGCCCATAAATGCTGACAACACGAATTGATAGGGAAACCCTTAAGGAAAACCGGGAAAACCCACATTTATCAGCACCAAAAATTAACGACAAATTGCAGACGCTCATACCTACACGTGTGTGCGATGAAACAGTCCGTAGGGTTCTCAGGGCCAACAATATCCATGGTCGTATTGCACGGAAAAAACCGCTGCTTTCATCAGTCAACAAAGTAAAGCGGTTATTGTTCGCAACGAACAACAAAACTAGGTCTTTGGAGTTTTGGAAGAATGTAATCTTCAGTTATGAAAGCAAATTTAACATTTTTGGGTCAGATGGGCGTCACATGGTCTGGCCCAAACCAAATTAAGCGTTAAAAGTTATAAACTGTAAACCAACAGTAAAACACGGCGGAGGTTCAGTGATGGTATGGGGCTGTATGTCGGCTCTTGGTGTTGGGAAACTTGTATTCATCGACGGCATTATGGATAAGCAAGTATACTTATCAATTTTAAAAGAAAACTTGCACGCCAGTGCTGAGAAAATGGGGTTAAATTCAAACGAATTTTATTTTCAACAAGATAACGATCCAAAGCATACCGCTCTGGACGTTAAACTTTGGCTGTTGTACAACACAAAACATTTTCCGACACCACCACAGAGTCCTGACATTAACCCAATAGAAAATCTTTGGGCCTATCTCGAAGGCAGAGTCAGAGAACATCATTTGACTTCAAAGCAACAGCTGAAAATAGTTCTACAAGAAGAATGAGACAAAATTCCAATTGGAATATGCCGAAATTTGGTGGAATCGATGCCTAGACGATTAGGAGCTGTGTGCGCCAACGATGGGTACGCTTCGAAGTATTAATTTAGTTTTATTTTTTGTTTTATTTTATTTTTAAAGTCATAAATTCAAAAAAGCAAAATACTTTTGTGAGATGTAAATTATCCAATGTTTTTGTTTTTTGTTTTATTTGCAGTAGAAAAAGTTGTTATTTTTTGTTGTTATTATGTTTTTCTAATATAAAAAACCCATAATAAAACATTACAAAAAAAAAAAATAAAAATTTCGGTTAATGAATACCCTTACAACTCCTTTTTCTCTCCAATTTACTAGTATTTTGCATA
>JBAMBQ010004755.1:0-21190 GCA_037044495.1 Stegana nigrithorax | reverse complement strand
TTTTTACATCTTTCTTTAAATATTTTGTAATTGGTTTGCTATCCTAGCGTAGTCTTTTATAAACTTACGACAGTAGCCTGTTATGCCTAAAAATGCTTTTATTTCTTTATGGATTTTCGGCAAGGGGAATTTTTCGATACAAGATATCTTCTTTGGGTTTGGTTTAATACCTTCGCTAGATACAACGTGACCTAAGAATTCAGTTTCGTGTTTCATGAATTCAGATTTATCCAATTGGACTTTTAAGTTGGTTTCTCTTAACCGTTTGAAAATTTTATTGATTGATTCAACATGTTCTTTTAAGGATGTTGAGAATATTATGATGTCGTCTATATATACTAAACATATTTTGTTAATATAATCCGACAGTACATTGTTCATTAAACGTTGAAATATTGCTGGAGCTGTTTTTAAACCGAATGGCATACGAAGAAATTCGTAGTGGCCACCTTCAACACTAAAAGCGGTTTCGTAGATATCTGATTCCTCAATTTCAATTTGATGGAATCCTTTAGCCAAATCCAATGTAGTGAAATATTGGCATCTTCCTAATTTTTCAAGGATTTCCTCCATATTAGGGATTGGGTAACAATCATTAATACTTAGTTACCTCATTTAGTTTTCGATAATCGATCACTAATCTCCATTTGGTTTTCCCACTGGCGTCCATTTTCTTTGGAACTACCCAGACAGGTGCAGAATACGGGGAATGGCTATGTCTAATTATTCTTTTCTTCAACATTTCTTTAATTTGTCCCTCTACCTCATTTTTATGAATGTATGGGTAACGGTAAGTTTTGGCTGCAATAGGCACATTGTCTGTTGTCCTAATTTGATGTTTTATCATGTTGGTAAACGAAAGGTCACTGTCTTCAGCGTAAAAAATATTTTTGAATTTTTTTATTATAGGTAGCAAATTTTCTTTTTCTTCTGAGTTTAGATGTTCCGTCCTTATTTGTTCTAGGATCGGTTCTTCAAAGTTTCTTTCCATGGCGTAGACGCAAAAGTTTCTTTCTTCGCGATCTTGCAGTCGCGGGCAAAATTCTTTGATTATGGTTTCTATCGTTTCGGGTTTATGAACTGTATGTTCATTTTCTTTTTCCTCTGGGATACGATTTTCGTTCGTTAGTTCCGTTGGATTTTCATCTTTCCTGGATAGAAATTGTAGTGGTAATTCGTTATTACCAATTTTGATTTTATAATCTTTTAAATTGATTATTGCGTTTAATGGTATCAATATGTTATTACCGATTAAACCATCATAATCTTTATGGAATTTGCAAATGAGAAACTCTAATTTTTTGTCATCATTTCCGAATTCTTTGAAGGTTGGTATTGCTACTTTTTCATCGATTACAACTGTGTGTTGTAGGGTTCTTACTATCGATTGTGCCGTTGGTATTTTCCATTTAGGATCACATAGTCCTGGATTAATAAGTGAGTGTGTGGCACCTGTGTCGATTATGAACTTTAAATATCCGAGCTTTGTTTTAATTTTTATATATGTGGTATACTTTTAGCTTGGACTAGCTTCCAATTGCGGTACACCGGTTGCGTTGCACCTTCGGCTATCAATTATCGCTATAATAATGGATTTCGATGGTCTTTCACTTTACACTTTGCAATAAAATTCCAACGGTTCATTTGTTCAAAGTATTTATTCTATTCGTTTCCACTTTTAATTACACAACTCTGAATTCGTTAAAGCATTTATTCTACCCGTTTTTACTCCTTGTCTCAACACTCCGTCTAACTCCGGACACATGCTATTACTCGCGCTTTCTTGTCATCTGACTCTTCTTCATTCTGCTGTCACTCACTACGCTCGCCTGCCTGTACCCTTTGGGTACACCCTGCATGATCGGCTATGCCAGATCGCGATCCTACATTCGGCCATTCTGACTACTCTTTCGTCCTCGAATGAGATCTCCACCTTTTCATAAATTCGGCTGCGGTATTAGTGACATTTGGACCTTCGCTATTTCCTACTTTCTCTACTTCATAACGACCGTGTTTCGAAATTTTGACTACTTTATATGGACCAAGAAATTTCGGTCGTAATTTCATACTGGTTCCATATTGTGTTTTTTTTATTGCTACTAATTCTCCTATATAATATTCTGTTTCTTTCTTTCTTAACCTATTAAACCCTCTCTTGTTTTCTAATTGGATTTTTTCTATGTTCTTTTGTGCTTGAATTCTGATTCTCTCTCTGTCTTCATCTATTTCTTCTTTATCGATTTCTTCAAGGATATCTCTTAAACTGGATTGTTTTGTTCGCATCTGTCGGCCTGTGAGGAGTTGGAAGGGTGTATATTTCGTGCTTCTGGGAGCTGTATTGTTGATTACCTGTTGCACTCTATCTATTTTATTATACCAGTTCGACTGGTTTTCTTGACAAAGCTTACTAAGCATCGGAATGACTATTTTATGGATGCGTTCTACCTGACCGTTTCCCCGAGGCACACCTGTTGTTATGTGCAACAGTTGGATGCCTTCCCGCTCACAATATTCTCTAAATGCGTTTGACGTAAATGCTGTCCCTCTATCTGTTATTATACGTCTTGGGTTTCCGAAAATCATTGCTTGCTTCTCTAGTCTATTTACCACTTCTTCAGTGCCTGTACTCTTAGTGGGGTACAGCCACGTAAATTTCGTGAACCCATCGACCACTGCTAGAATCTGATTATACCTTTTTTTTGTTTCTGTTAAAGGGCCTACGTGGTCTATGTGAAACGTTCCTAACGGTTCTCTAGCTTTGTCTATTGGCACTAGCAGGCCTTCCTTTTTGCCTTGCTTGGCTTCTGTGACGATGCATTCTATACAACTCTTCACTACCCTGTTTACTTTTGCTAAGATGTCTGGTATGAAGTAGGTTTTCTCTATTATTTCCATCGTCTTTTTCGCACCAAAGTGACCTTCACGATGTGCTGTGGTCATTATTTCGTCTTGCATGCACTCTGGCACGACAAGAAGTTCCTTCTCTAAACTCTTAAACAAGATGTCGTTTTTAACGAAGTAATCTTCATAGGGGTGTTCTTCTAAAATTCTTTTTACAACTTTAATCCACTTGTCTTGCTCTTGTGCCTCTTTCAGTCGATATTTTAATGAATCTTCGATCAGTAGGCACGAAAGCCGACTAAGTGCATCTACATGTTTCATTCTTGTTCCTGACCTATGCTCGATTGTGTAGTCAAACTCTTGCAAGAACATGGCCCACCTGGCTACCCTAACTGGAACATCGTCTTTTCTTACCGTCATCGCGAAAGCATTGCAGTCCGTCACTATGTTAAACTTTATCCCTAACAAGAATACGCGCCACTTTTTTATTGCGTTTATAACTGCCAACACTTCTAGCTCGTAAGAACTGTACTTTTCTTCGTACTGGGTTGTTTTTCTGCTCATATATTCGACGGGGTGGAACAACTGATCTTCTGAGTCTTTTTGCATTAAGACCGCCCCATACCCTACTTTACTTGCGTCCGCATGCACTTCTGTGCTTGCTGTCGGGCAAAAAAGTTTTAGAACCGGTGATTTTGTTATTAACTGTTTCAGCCGTTCGAATGCTATTACCTCACTTCCGTTTAATTCAATGCTCTTATTACTTCTAACCCTGTCCTTGTTCCGTAATATGTCTGTCAAGGGACTAGCTTCTATAGCGTAATCCCTAATAAACCTACGTAAGTATGAGGTCAGACCTAAAAATCGTTCCAGCGCTTTTGTACTACTTGGTATAGGAAAATTTACAACCGATTTTATTTTGTCTTCTGTCGGGTAAATTGTTCCGCTTTCGATCACGTATCCTAAGAAGGTGATTTTTCCTTTCAAAAATTGACTTTTCTCCCATTTTATGTCTAAACCAGCGTTTGCAGCCACTCCTAAGAATAATTTAAGATTCGCTATTCCTTCCTGTTCATCCCGTGCAAGGATTATGATGTCGTCCATATATACGACTATTATTTTTGCCATAATGAGTTCCCTCAATGTCGCATTAATATATCGGCAGAAGACAGCCGGGGAATTAGAAATTCCGAACGGAACATGCGTAAACTCATATTGGCCATTGTGTGTCACGAATGCTGTGTACTTTCTGGACTCTATATCTATTGGGACATGGAAAAACCCATTTTTCAAGTCGAGTGCTGTAAATATTTTTGATCCCTGCAGACATTCTAATATGTCGTCTATGATGGCCATGGGGAAATTATCTCTTATGATTTTTTGATTCAGCCTCCTGTAGTCACAACAAAAGCGTTTCGAGCCATCTTTTTTCGATACAAGTACCACGGGGGAGGCGAACTCCGAAGAACTGGGTACTACTATTCCCTCCTCTAACCATTTTTGTACCTGATTTTCAATGATACCCTTGTTTGCATATGACGTTCTACGCGGATGTTGAAAAATTGGTGCTTCGTTTTCTAGCACGATCTTCATGGAAACTGGTGAGTCTATTGTTTTTTTTGGTTTGTAGTCTGATATTAGTTTCTCCACTTCTATTTTTATACCTCTCTGTAAGTGGTCTAAACTGACTTTATCTATGACGGATTTCACTTCCACCATTTCCTGGACACACATGCCTATAAACGGCTCGGTATTATCATTATTTCTTGGCTGAAATTTTATTCCTACCGATGTGAAAATTATGTTTACCGTTTTTAGTATGCTGTTACCTATTATCGCCCTGTACTCTAGGTCTTTTTGCCTCACCACATCAAATAGCACTGGGAATTTGATTTCGTCTACTTCTAGCTCAACCTCGAAACACCCAACTGTTTCGATTGTGCCTTTGCCTATGCCGCATAGACGTTTCGTCTTGTTTGTTAAGGTGTAACTGCTCAGTCTTCTATATATGTCTTCTCTTATTAAGCATAAATCGCATCCTGTATCGACTAATGCTGAGAATTCTATACCCCCTGCTCGACAAATCTTCTGTACTAGGCTATTCTCTGTCTTCTGTTGTTCAACTATATTTGCTGCCCTATTTACCGTGTCTCCCGTTCGTGTATGTCCGCCGTTGGGAGGTTGGCTGCATTTGCTAGCCTTATGCCCTTCCTGCCCACACCGGTAACACCTAATCCTCTCTTTGGGACAGTCTTTTTTCAAGTGGTCTGATCCACCGCAACCGAAACATCGTCTGTCCGTGACGTTTTCCGGCATATTTGCCTGGTTTCCCTGTCTAGTTGTATCAGCATTCGTCCTTAGCCTGCTTCTATCCGATAGTCTTCGGGCCTCTGCCATTCTCTGGTATACTTCTATCTGCACTTTAAGGTCTTTTATATTCCTAGCCTGATAAAGTGTTACCTTGTTCGTCACTGAGTCCGGTACACCCCGAATGAAGTAATCTATAATGCTCTCTTCGTCGAGCATAATGGGTTTTGCTATTTCTATCAGCGCGTATAAAAATTGTTGGAGAGATTCTCCTTTTCCCTGCCGGCGCTGACTAAGCCTACGATGAATTTCAGCAGCTGATATTTTAATTGTGAATTCTTCGAACAAGCACTGTTTAAGGGTATGCCAGTCGAAAACGTTTCGCAACCCTCTCACAAATGCCTGTGCTGCTCCTGTCAAAAGTTGCTTTCCATAAATAAATAATTCTAACTGACTCCAGCCTACAGTGAGGCCACTCAATTCTAGTTCCTGCACCCATTGATTAATGTCGGGGGTGCTTGACCCTGAAAATTGTGATACACTTCCTTCTACATCTTTAAGGGTGAATCTGGGATTTCTATATTGCTTACTTTCTGTTACTATTGCCGCCCTAACTGTTTTCGTGGAACCTTCCTCATCTATAATTGCCTCATCTTCTTCCGACTCCTCTAGTTCGTCTTCATCCTGCAGTTTGAAATATGAAACTAGCTTGCCCTGCAATTCAAGTTTCCTGCCCGCGGTTCCTAACCCTAGTTCGCTACATTTCTTTCGTAGTTCTTCTACGCGAAAAGTTAGTATCTGCTCCCTATTTAATGCCTTGCTTTCTACGTTTTCTTTGCTACTCATTTTGTTTTGTTAGTGTTTACAATTTTCTTAATTGCTTATGCTACCTTGACAATGTTTATTTTCCTTACTTAAACTATTTTTCACAATTGTTTCTTTATTGTTGCCCGTTAGCAAAAAAAATTGCAAAAATTCAATTTAAAATTACTTTAACATTGGTTAATACTCAAAAAAAATGATTTTATTTTTGTTTCCACTAATTTTATTTTATTTTAAATAATTTTGTTTGAAATGATTTTATTTTTACTTTTACTTTACGCAGAATAGAAGAAAAAAAAATTAACCTCACTTTAACTCACTCAGAAGTGGAAGAAGTCAGACACGTTTCTGACGCGGTTCCCTCGCTGCAGTCTATAATGTTCATGCGGCTCCCTCGCTGCAGTCTATAATGTTCATGCGGCTCCCTCGCTGCAGTCGGTACTGTTTGACGCGATTCCCTCGCTGCAGTCTGTACTGTTTGACGCGATTCCCTCGCTGCAGTCTGTACTGTTTGACGCGATTCCCTCGCTGCAGTCTAACTTGCTTGTTGTTTGCTGTGTCGTTGGCGATAGTCCGTTATTGCGGAACTTTCGCAACTTTAGGGCGTTGTTGTAGCTAACAGTTGTAGTCCGTTAATGCGGTACTACTGACTGTGCTACCGGCAACGCTTGTTGTTGTTACTTTCGTATATAGTTGAATATACCGTATATATCGTTGTGGTATACTTCCGATCCCGGTTGAGCCCCCAGTTGTGGTATACTTTTAGCTTGGACTAGCTTCCAATTGCGGTACACCGGTTGCGTTGCACCTTCGGCTATCAATTATCGCTATAATAATGGATTTCGATGGTCTTTCACTTTACACTTTGCAATAAAATTCCAACGGTTCATTTGTTCAAAGTATTTATTCTATTCGTTTCCACTTTTAATTACACAACTCTGAATTCGTTAAAGCATTTATTCTACCCGTTTTTACTCCTTGTCTCAACACTCCGTCTAACTCCGGACACATGCTATTACTCGCGCTTTCTTGTCATCTGACTCTTCTTCATTCTGCTGTCACTCACTACGCTCGCCTGCCTGTACCCTTTGGGTACACCCTGCATGATCGGCTATGCCAGATCGCGATCCTACATGTATTTAATAATATCCATTTACTGTAAAATTTAGACTAGTATTAAGTACAAAAATTTAATATTCTAGTCCGAAAAAATTAATAGTTGATGAAGTTTATCAATACCACGGTATTGACAAGAAAATTTATGACATACCTTTTCAAAAATTGAGTTCTAAAATGACACAAACTCTTGGCACTATTTCATCCACTCAATGCTTGTAAACATTATCCATGTAAGGTACTTTCAACGTGGTTTACTAGCGGTTTCATAAAACTTAAGGTAGATGGCGCTCGAGTCATACAAATTCAAATTCAAAAATTCTTTAAAAATTGAAGACAAAAGTAATTGGACTGGAATTCAATGTTAACTTGATATATTAAACAAAAAGTCTGTCAATTTTTTTCAGTTTGATCATAAACATTAGAATTTATGAGGTAATTAGTTTAAATCATTTACTGTGACAAAAAAAATACACAATTTACAGGTAAATTCTAGAAGTGGACATGACACGGTACTGATATATAAGTAATATATTAAAAGTTTTCTCTGAGTAGCAAGGTATATTATATAAAAATAATGTTGAAATATGTTTTTAATTATCCAATTAACACAAAACTTTCATTAATAAATTATTAATTAATGACCAGTGAGAACAAACAATACAGGACATGAAAAATCACAGTTAGAACGGAATCACCCATATGCGGTTTCCGCATATATTCGAGCAGAAACACACAGCGGCAGCATCGTTACTCATTTGATCGTTGCTCGAAGTCAAGTGACATCCACCAAACCAATTATAATACCCTGAGTAGAATTATCCGTCACTCTGTTATCAACAACGCTAGAAAATTGGCTTTGTTAGTAAGACAACACATATCAAACAAACCCCTACCACTACTTTATTGGACGCACGCCACGATAGTACTTTTCTGGATTAGTGGGGATCCGGCTCATTACAGTGGCACGTTACTACTGCAGACAGCAGTTCATGAACGAAATCCAATAATAATTCCAGACCGACATCACTTTAAGGAACTCGGCGGCACTTAAGTGAATCTAGCAATAGTTCGACTTCATTTCTGAACTTACGAAATACTTGCAATGTTTCAAGCATTTACCAAAACCAGATACAGAAGTGATTCCATTTCACCGCGTTAACCCTCCCAGACTACCGTTGATCGCCACGGGAGTCAATTAAACCGGAGCACTTTACCGGCGATTGCAGTGCCAGCGATACTTAACCAACAATCTTAATTGAAATACCAGCAGTCAGCCATATCATCGACTAGATAGTCATTGACGAACACAACACAGTAATTTGCGCCTAACCGGAATAATTCACCATGGGATAATATTTAGTAGTTAAATTGATAAAAAATGTTAGTGATTCGTATTTTCCATAATCTAAGTCGGTGCGAAAATCAAATGTAATTAAAAATAAAGAGAGAAATTCAGCTAGTGCCAAATTAAAACCATTGAATAATTTGCAAGTGTGATTCCAAAGGTGTAATATTCTGTCTTAGTAATTGCCTTAATTTTACGCTCGAAATTATTACTCGTGGTTATAAAGGTATTGTTTTGTGTTTGAGAAAATACCTGCCGTGCTACTTGTTTTAATAAAGAAGCAGGACGTTTCCTTTTCGTGGTGTGTTCTGCTAACTGCAAAAAAATACCGTTTCGGTAGATGAGCTTGTTCGATGCATACGAAAAAAGGACGACAGTGACGACAATCTGACAATTTACGTTGACATAAATAGGTTAGCCTTAAATAATAGTCAACAAAGCACACCAAGCGAAAAAATATTCGTCGAGCGGCAGTTAGTTGGAAGAACATTAAGATTCTTGATCGACACAGGAGCGGCCAAGAGCTATATAAAGCCCGTAAAGGAGCTTAGAAGTGTGGTTCCGGTCGAAACTCCTTTCGCTGTAAACTCTATTCACGGTTCGAATAGAATTCATAACAAGTGTTTGATTAACATTTTCGAGTACACTTTCCCCTTTTTTTTCAGATTCTTTACGTTTGTTCGATGGGATTATAGGTTTCGATTTGCGAACGTAAGAAAAACACAAAAAAACTATTACCAAACAAGGATATCAAACCATCAAGATCTCCATACAACAGCCAACGTGGGTTGTATGTAAAAAGGGGTGCGATGAAAAAGGTAATAAAAATAAGCTCTTGGTAATCGACTTTAGAAAACTAAACGAGCAAACCGTATACGATAAATACTTGATGCTGAGCATCCCAATGAGTTTGGCCAATTTAGGTAAGGCTTTGACTAAACTAACCCTTAAATCAGGATACCACCAGATCATTCTCGCCGACCAAGACCGGGCAAAAACGGCATTCTCTGTTAACGGCGTCAAATATAGTTCCCTTCCAGGGCGATACAACGAGTATGGCGATTTTGCAACTTTTCGATACCACTTTTGTAATACGATTTATCTTTTGCCTCAAAACATTCCTTAGTTTCAGCGATAACCTCTTCATTCGAGCGAATCTTCTTATTGGTGAGCATTTTCTTGAGCTCTGCGAACAGCCAATAGTCGTAGGCAGCCAAATCTGGCGAATACTGTGGATGTGGGAGCAAAAAAGTTCAATTCATGTAGTTTTGCGATTGTTTTGATTGACTTATGACACGTCAACAGTGAGCAAACGCGGCACCCATCTTGCACACAGTTTTTTCATCTCAAAATTTTCGGTCAATATACGATGTATAGCACTTTTTGAAATGCCATAATTTCACCTAGGTAACGCATCTCAGTCGGCGATCATCCAATACCATTTTGTGGATTTTCTTAACCGTTTTTAGTGATACCGCCTCATTTAGACGTCCACTGCGTTCTGCAACATCGGTGTCTCTACGAATATGTTTGAAGTCAAGTTTTTTTTTTCTGATGAAACGGAGTTCTTATAACACTTTTTAAGCTATTGCTTCGGTTGAACGGTAGAAAGTGTAGAATACCCCGGGTTCATGGCAACCAGGGCGGAGCTAGAACAGATCCTGAAAAGGTTAAGGCCATACAGGAGTAGGTTGTTCCTTGGTCTGGCTAGCTATTATAGATATTTTGTGAAGGATTTCACCTCGATAGCAAGGACGGTGTCCGGCAGGAACCCGAATGCAAAACTAAAAGGTGGAAATTCTTTATTGACGAACATAAAGCCAAAATACATTACCAGACCGGCAGAGAGAATCACGTCGCGGATGCTCTCATAGACCAGCACAGGAAAATGTAAAACAGATCTTATGTGACACTTACTCCCCAAAGATGTCCAAATTGGCTAACGAGGTGGTCGCGAATAACTAAACCTGTACAAAGGGCAAGTTTCACCACCACCCGAAAAAGCAAGAGCTCAGACTAACGCCGTTTCTGTCGTATGTTGACTGCATATCGACATATTTTCCTCAGACAAAAAACTGTTTCTCGCCTGAATTGAAAAATTTTCAAAATTGCAATTGCGGGTATAAAAGCCTCTAAAAAATTCCGAAGGCAAAGACCATCTACTACGATAACGAGGCATCTTTTAACTCCGAGGCGATTGCAATTTTGTTGAAAAACCAATTTGAAGTTGACATAGCTAAGCGGTTAAGCGTTTTCATGCTTCACTGTTGGAAATCGCCATTTGCCTCAAAATTGAGAAGAAAATTAGCGGCACAGTCCATTTGATTTTGCTGGCCACAGTCAAGTATAATCGATCGATAGATTCCGTGACCGAAAGATCTTTCGCTGCAAGTCATTTCATCTGCTTGTGGCTCTTTAATTGCTCAGAACCTCAGTTCCAAACATGTGTTTCAGCTGCATATTGTCACGTCTCGCCTTGCACATGCGCTGCAGTTACCCAGAAGGAAAACCACAACAACTGTTTCCAGACTGGACGACGCCAGTTTTCGCTCGGAGGGATATTTTGTAAATATCCACAAATCTAGAACATCAGATAATGCTGCTTCCATTTCAGCATTGTTTGTGCCTATCATAATGGACGATCATCCTAGCCTGATGCTAACTACGGATCAATGGAAGATACCATCTAATATAAAATTGGCTGATCCTGATTTCTACAAGCTCCAGAGGGTTGACCTGCTAATCGGAGCCAGTCTCTTTTTCGGTCTTCTCTGTGTTGGCCAGATAAAATTGGCTGTTGCCCTTCCATTGCTTCAAATAACCCGATTGGGGTGGATAGTTTCCGGTGGCGACTCGAGGCAATATCACTCGTTGCTCAATCTACAGAGCATACATCGAACGAATCTGAAGTTTCTCTAGATGTCATTGTTCGGCAGTTTTGGGATGTGGAAAGTTTTTTTGAACTCAGTTGTAAACACACCAACGAAGAACTTGATTGCGAAGCTCACTTTAAGGCAAATTTTATTCATCTGCCTTGAATGTGAATTTTATTTGGAGTTCTTACCAGCAAGCCTATCATCGTTTTCTCAATTTCTCATTTTCTCAAAGCTCAGTATTCCTCATTTATTCATGAGTATTTGGAATTGAATCACATGTCACCAGTGGATTCAAACTCACATAGTCTATGCAAGTTCTATTTACCTCACCACTGCGTCCTAAAGGAAGATAGTACCACTACCAAGCTGAGAGTGGTCTTTGATGGTTCCGCCAAATCTTCAACGGGATACTCACTGAATGAGATACTAATGGCCGGACCAACTTTGCAACCAAAACTGTTCAACACATTGCTGCAATTTCGGACATTTCCAATCGCCTTAACCGCCGACATCTGCAAAATGTATCGATGCATCCGAGTTAGTGACCCTGACAACTACCTACAGTGTATTTTATGGCGTGATTCACCTCAAGAACCAATTCAAGTTTTTCGGCTCGATACCGTCACCTACGGTACAAAACCAGCCTCGTTTCTTTCAGTGCGAACCATGCATCAATTGGCAAATGATGAAAGACTCTCGTTCCCCATCGGCTCGAAAATAGTACTACGTGATTTCTATATTGACGACCTTATCACAGGCTGCAACTCGGCAGCTGAAGCTTCGGAGATTATGCGTCAAACATCTGGCCTACTGGAAAAGGGGCATTTTAAACTCAGGAAATGGTGTTCGAATGATTCTGAGGTGCTACAACAGATTCCAGATACAGAGAAGGAGTCATTCATAAAGTTCGAAGACGGCACTGATATCACCAAGACGCTCGGACTTGTTTGGAATTCAACATCAGATGTCCTGTTGTTTTCTTTTTCACCAATGCAGTCCGTGTCAAAGCCAAGCAAACGCTCTGTTTTGTCCACAATAGCACGTTTTTACGACCCCCTTGGCCTTATTTGCCCGGTGATAACAAAGGCTAAAATCTTTCTGCAGCAAATCTGGAGAGAAAAGCTTGATTGGGATGAGAGTCTACCTGCATCGCTTAATTCATTGTGGCTAAGTTTGTCCGCTGACATAGGTTGCACTCCTAAGCTGCAATTTCCTCGACTAGCTATTTCTCCAAGCAGCGTTGTTGAAATTCATGGATTCAGCGACGCTAGCATCGACGCTTATGGAGCATGCATTTATGTTACCTCAATTGCACAAGGCCAGCGAATCTCCCATCTACTATGCGCCAGGTCGCGAGTAGCGCCACTAAAAACCATTACCGTTCCTAAGTTGGAGTTGTGTGCTGCCGCATTGCTGTCCCAGCTCATTCACGAAGTTCAACAAACGAATCTGTTTTCATGCTCATATTATTGTTGGTCAGATTCATCAGTAGTACTGTCATGGATAAGAGAAGAACCTTCACGTTTTCAAATTTTCACTTCTAATCGCATTTCTCTAGTTCAAGAACTAACGTCTGGCATGGAATGGCGCTACGTTCCCACAAGGTGCAATCCTGCTGACATTTTATCGAGAGGCGCACTTCCCAGTGAATTATTGGAATCATCACTCTGGGCTCGCGGGCCAAACTTTCTTGTCAAGGACAAATCTCAATGGCCAGAAACCTGTCTCGCACCAAATCCGCTGCCGGAACTGAAGAAAAGGGCTCTCGTAGGACTATCGCGAACAATTGATCTTACGATGCGCTGCAAGTTTATAAATTCGTGGAATCAGCTTAAGCGGGTGTTCGCGTACATCTACAAATTTATTCGTCTCATCAGGCATCCCGGTCTTACTGTTGGGCACATTGACTTGAGTGCACATTTGCTTCTACGCTCCATTTAAATGACACATCTATACGATGATTACCAATGCATTCTTCTTGAGCATCAAGTCAAGCCGTCAAGCTCTATCGCCTCCCTTGCGTCTATTATGGATAGTGCTGGACTTTTGCGTGTTGGAGGGCGGTAAAAAAATTCTGCTGTACCATATGAATCTCATCATCCAATATTATTGTCACGACAGCATTCAGTACCGCGTGCAATCATTTTGAACTTCCATCGTCGTAATTTACATGTTGGACCTTGCTCGTTGCTTGCTTCGATTCGTCTTCAATACTGGCCTATCGGTGGATGTAAAACAGTTTCAATTGCTGTGAGCAAGTGCATAATATGCTTTTGTTGCAAATGCCCCTGTAACATCATATGAATATGTTTCATATGACAAGAAGCAAAAGCTACAATGATACGCTTAATGAAAAAGAACGAGATGACAAGTATCTGATTCTGACGGTAAAATTTAGTTTCAATGCTTTTGTTACTTCTTTCTTTTTGACTGTTTCTTTTCTAGTTAGTTCTTCTTCGACGGCGATTTTGTGCACACACAAAGCTAAAATAAAATATATATATATATATATTGAAGCTAAATCAGTTTGGTGTTATACATTTAATTGTTAGGCTAGTTTTTTTTTTCGCAGACGTTGTGGTAGCGCACTACCAAACAAGAGGACTTACGAAACCAGATCTAGTGTCTGTTCTACAGCTACGACCAAATGGTCAACAGCTGCTTTATCTACTTAACAAAATTTTTTAGTACTAGAAGATTACAAAAACTAATTAATAAAATTAAAAAACTAAATTAAAGTTAATACAAATACTAAAGTAAAAATTAAAATAAAATTCTAATTCTATATAATTTCATTAAATCTATGAGTAAGAAGACATTTCAAAGTGTAAGAAGAGGCTATGTTAGAAAATAATTGATAGTTAGTGTTATAAGCCAAACACATAACATGGGATCATGCAGTAAGAAAGATGATCGTGCAGTGTTAAGTCTAATAGGTAAATAATATCTAGTTGTACGCGAGGGCCCGTTAAAATTAATTATCGCAAGGAGAAAGGAGAATGAAAGTTACCGTTTATAAGGTTATAAAGAAAAATTGTTTTAGAACAGATTCAATACGATCAGAATATGTTATGAGTTGGGGATTCCAAATACATGAAGCATATTCTAAAATCAGACGAACCAAAGAAGTGTTTTCGCTGCTTTGTAATTAATAAACCGAGGAGTTTTATGGTTTGATGTCTTTATTTAATCATTGTCATCCACCGAATGTGGTATGCTTATAATTGGAGCTTATTCTATGGCTCTGTTTGAGAGAGCCGCACATAAAATGTTCTTATGTATAACTTATGTGTATTGACGTATCGTATGGATGTGCATGCTTCAGCGTGTGCATAAATTGCAAGCGTAGCATATTTGGCTTAGGCTGCTATGCAGACGCGTCTTCAGCGTATGCATTAGCTTAGCCTTCACATTAGGTATTAAGTTACGTTAAAGTCATCGTCCGCACAAAGTGTGGGAACGGTATTTATTGAAATAATAATATAGCACATTCATATGTTACATCTCCCCTTTTTGAAGAATAACGTAATAGGGGTGTATGAAGTTATTCTAGTTATAAAAGTTGGTAAAATGAAATATATAAAATGTTTATTAATAATTTTTTTTTTTTTTTATATATTTTTTCATTTATTATTTTATTGCTGATCAGGCATTTTTGATTATCTTAATCTATAAAAATGCAGTGTCACAATGTTTGTTTAAGGTAATCTCTGAAACCGCCTAACCGATTTCAATGAAATTTTATGGATGTGAAGTTCCAAATAGTCGTGCTTAGTTTGCGTTCCGCTGTTTTTATTTAGTTACTAGATAATAACTCGTGTTTTTATTACTAAATTGTGCGTTATCAATAGTGCTTTTCTTATAATTATCGGTGGTGGCATTAGAATTATTCGGTGCTCTCTGGTGAAATCATTTTATAAAAATTAAATTTCTTGGTGATTAATTTTGTAATTTTGGTGCTTTGCATTGTTTTGTTTTTGTAAACAAATAGCGAACACCTGTTTTTTGCGCGACTATAGTGTAATTGTTGCATAGTGAGTGACTGTTTTACTTTTTTCATTCAGACTTTCACCAGAGAATATGTATACTAAGAAGACGCATCTCATACAAACTGCTTGCTAAATTGAAATGACAAAATCAGGCAGCGGCGGGCAGCGTGTGTGGAAGTCCAACTCCGACAGATGGCAGTATATGTTCTACTCTAAGAATTTTCGTTTTTTTCTTTGCTATGCATGTGCTGCTCGCACTCATACTTTGATGAAAATTACTTGTCTTTATTTTGATTTTTTTTTTTTTTTGTGTATGCGCTTTTGATGAGATTTCAAATGATATTGTTTCTCTTTCTGCCAATTCATTTGCTGCTCGCACTAATGCCTAGTGTGAAATTTGTCTATTTTTTTTTTATTTTTGATAATTAATGAATGGACACATTTTAGTAATATTTTTGCATTAATTAAGAACTAATTTGTAACAGTTGCATACATAAGTATGAATGTTTGAACTATTGCATTATTTAGAAAATTTTAATAATAAATTATATATGAAGTTTGCACTTGACGTATTTCTGTACATTTGCTGTGCCACCTGTAAAGCGCTTAGTGAAATGTTAGAAAAAATAGCATATCGAATATTCATATTTTGTCTTCAGCCTGCGTAAAATTTCTTATTTTTTTATGCCATGCATATGTTGCAGGCACTAATGCTTTTTTTAATAATCATTTTTTAATATAAATTAATTGCAAATAATTTGATTTGTTTGATTTCAGTCGTTTGTGTTTTCGGTCAGTGTTCGTGTGCCTTATTCGTCAGCAATTAATACTTCTTTCCCCGCATGTATTTGTTCCCCTCGCACATAAGCGACAACAGCCAATATTTTGCTAATGATTTTCGTTGCTTGCTTATTATGTTTTTTTGCAACTATGAGCGCCTAATACGATATTAAAATTGAATGAAAATATTACATACAAATTATGCATTGTGTGTGTTATGAATTTTTTCATTTTATTTAGTTGGGATGGTATATTACTGTTGTTGTTTGAAGCTTTGTATTTAGCAAGGACAATATGGGGGTGAGCAGACCTATATTGCCCTTGCTAAAGGCACTTGTGCACTGCGCAAAGGGTGTGCATGCGCAATGTGCTTAGTTGTTGTGCCGATGTGCGTTTCTAACTGCGATGCGAAATTTTCTAACTTTTTGGCCGAGCACATATAGGTCAAGTGGTAGGTCGCTATGAATTATAAATTAAATTATGACAGAATTTCTTAAATTGCCACATTCATTTATTGACATTGCTCGATATCTTATAAGCAAACACCTGTCATGCGAAGAATGAAAGATTGATATAAATCTGTCCACCAATATTCATATTTGGCGTAGCCGGCTTAAATTGTCTTCATTTAATATTTTGCGCACTCATTAGTGTGTGTGTATACACATACTGCATGAAATGCATATATCAATAAAGAAGCAGCAGCAACACAAAGCAAAAAATATATTCTTAATAGTCAAAACTTCAAAATCATGGCAAATTCTTTTCTGCACGCACACACAAACTCATGTATTTCAGACGGTACCGTCGACTAGCGACTTTTCACACCAGGCACACATCAAAAGCAGAATGAAATGCCCGTAGCAATTAAGAAGAAGCAGAATATTTTCACAAAACGAAGAAATATAAGCTAGCTTGGCAATTCAAACTTCTAAAATTCTTTTCTGCATGCACACACAAACACGTGTATTTCAGACGGTACCGTCGAGCAGCGAATTTTCATACCAAGCACTCATAAAATGTAGCAAGCAAAAGAATTGTCTGCTGAAAGAAATTTGCACACTCGTCTGATTCAACAACAACAACATTCATGCATTGCCAAAAAAATGGCAATCGCTACGCATATGACAACTAGAAAAAAATTACCAACAACAAATGTAAGCATTCGGCAAGCCAAACAACTACAATCAAAAAAAGGCTTTGTATATGAAGACAATCACCACACACATACAACTAGAACCGACAAAGAAAAAAAGCGCAACAACAAATGTAAGCATTCGGCTAGCCCAACAACTACAAACAAGAAAAAATATATACCATCTTACGGTAAAGTACTGGTTCCATGCCATCTTACGGCAGGGTCCTGGCGACAGGACCCAGGTGGAAACGTTTTCAACGGGGTCATGCGACTTCTTATTATACATATTCTCTGCTTTCACTTTCCTTTTTTAGTACTTTCTTCTACTTTATTAAATTTTAATTGCATACTTTTTGGCTTTTGCTTCCTATCAAATCCTTAATTTTGAATATTTTAGAATTTTTTTCTAATTCATTTTTTTCTTTTGTAATCATGGCTTGTTGTTACGCGAAGTGTAAGAAATCACTTGATGCTGCTAGCGTTTCTGTATCGTGTTGAATTTGCGATAACCATGCCCATGTCGCTTGTGCTGACTTGAATGGTCGAATCGTGGACAGCATTGCCAAAAATAATGGCTTGCGCTGGTCGTGTCCTGACTGCCGTCCTTCGGAAATTAATTTTTCCAAATTTGTTATGAAATCCCGTAATGCCTTTTCGGAGTTAGTAAAGGATTATAAACGGCTTGGTGAAAAGCTAGAAGATTATGAAAAATCTTTTGAGGAGTACAAATGTTCTGATTTGTCTCCTAAACGGAAGAAGGCCAAATCTTCCAAAACAAAAGTACCCCCTACAATTGTTATTAATGCTGATGACAGCCTAAATACTCCTGGTTGCTCAAATCTAAATGGCGGTTGTTAACTCCTATGTCAGTTTCTCCTCCAGTTTCTTTTGCTGTGGCAGTTAATACAGGTGTTTCTAACCCTGCTATTGTGCCAACTATACAGCCTTCAGTCAAAATTTCACCTAAGCCTTTAGTTGTCGTTCCTGTCACGAAGGCTGTCTTTGTCTCCCGGTTGGCCATTGACACTACGGAATGTGATGTTAATCATTACATAGTTTCTAAATGTCCATCTATCTCTAATACTATTATAAATAAATTTAAGTTTGCCCATAAGCGATCTATTTCTTCGTTTAAAATTATAGTTCCGGCCGATTATTTCGCGGAATTGCTTAAACCCGACTTTTGGCCTAGTAATTGTATTGTGCATGAATATGATTACAAAGATCGGAAAAAAGCTCCACCTATTGTAGCTAATTTGGTCCCGGTACCAAAAAACTCAAAAAGTGCGGCAAAACAGAGAAAAAAGTAAATAATTCTCAGCTGTCAACTCTGTTGGTATCTTTTCAAAACGTTAGAGGAATTAATTCTAAACTTAAAAGGTTATTTCTCGATAGCTTTTCTTTTGATTCTGATATTATTGTCTTTGTTGAAACCTGGCTCCGCCCTGAAGTCCTTAACTCAGAAATCTTTAATAGTAATTTTGTAACTTTTAGGAAAGATCGGTCCGCGAGAATTGGTGGTGGTGTTCTGATTTCTGTCAATTCATCTCTATGCGCCGATGAAATACTTACCCCTTTCTCTAATAATATTGAGTTTCTTTGTGTTAAAGTTTTCGTTAACAATTGCAATATATTTTTGACTTGCTCTTATATTCCACCTTCATCTGATGATATTACTTACACGGCTCATGTGGATTCTATAAAATTCGTCCACTCTCTTCTACAAACTTCTGACTATTTATTAGTCATGGGTGATTTTAATCTCCCACTTGTAACTTGGTCCCCCTCTGAGCTTTCTAATTCCCTTGTACCTGGCTCTTCGTGTAATTTTGTTGATGCAATATTAGATGATTCTCTTGAGCAAATAAATTTTATTAAGAATAGTATGAATCGTACACTTGACTTAGTTTTTACTGATCGCGCCACACATTTTTCAGTGCGTAGGTCTAATCCATTATCTACCCCTGAAGATAGTTACCACCCTACTCTTCAGCTAGAAATTCTTATGAAGACATCTTCATCGAATTCACCTAGTGGGAAAGCTAGTAAATCTTTTTGTTTTAGAAAAACTGATTTTGGTAAACTTAACCAGTTTCTCTTAAATACTGATTGGTCGGCTTTAAATTCCATGGGAGATATCGATGAAGCTGTGCAGTTGTTTAACAAAACTTTACTAAAATTTTTCAAAAAATGCGTTCCTAAAGTTAAGGTTTTCCCTGAGTCAAATAGACCAGCATGGTTTTCTCGCGATTTAATTCGGTTGAAAAATCGTAAAAATCGTCTGTTTAATAAATTTAAACGTACCGGTTTGGCAGTTGATTATGCAAATTATACTGTCTCGCGCTACAATTTTAATCACGCGAATAAATCTTACTATAATTCGTATTTAATTAACGTTAAACTCAATATTAATCGTGATCCTAAGTCGTTCTATAATTTTATTAATTCAAAACGCAGGTCTAATTCTTTTCCCTCCATTATGAAGCTAGGTAATGTTGAGGGATGTAATAATGCTGATATTTCTAACTTATTTGCTAGCTTCTTCCAAAATAACTATAGTGATAGTTCTGTCTCACGTAGTTTTTATTCTGACCCAAGTAATGGGGCCTCTTACCCGATTAATTGCCCTGTTATTGATGAAAGAATACTTCTGTCTTATTTATTGTCTATTGAACCCACTTTTTCTGTTGGCCCGGATGGTATTCCTGCATGTGTTTTAAAGCACTGTGCTAGCGCTTTACTTCTTCCTCTTCGTAAGTTGTTCAATTTATCGCTTACGACCTTTTCTTTTCCTATTGTATGGAAAGAATCCTACATTTTGCCTCTTCATAAAAAAGGTAGTAAAAGGGATATTTCAAACTACCGAGGTATTGCTAAGCTATGCGCAATACCAAAGTTGCTGGAACATATAATTACTGACCAGCTTCAGCATTATATTATTCCGAATTTGAGTATATCTCAACATGGCTTCTGTAAAAAACGCTCAACAGTTACCAATCTTTTGGAGTTCACTTCACTTGTTTCCAGTGGATTTGCCCATTGTTTTCAGACAGATGTTATTTATACTGATTTCTGTAAAGCATTTGATAGTGTTTGCCATTCGTTGCTTCTTACCAAATTAGATAGATTTGGCTTTTCGCCTAAACTTGTAAGGTGGATTGATAGTTATTTAAGAGGTAGGTCCCAAAAAGTTTTATTTAATGGCTGTGTTTCTAAAAATATTAATGTCCATTCTGGTGTCCCTCAGGGCAGCCACTTAGGTCCTTTGCTTTTTAATATTTTCATAAATGACCTTCCATCGGTTATTAAGCATTCTCATGTGCTTATGTTTGCTGATGATGTAAAACTTTGTTTTACTCTAGATTCCTTTCTTCATCAGAATCTTCTTCAAGAAGACCTCGACCAACTTTCAAAGTGGTGTAAGGATAACTTTCTATACCTTAATTGTGAAAAGTGTAAAGTAATGTCTTTCACTCGTAGCAAACCTAGGTTGTATTCCTACTCCTTAAACGGTTCTACTTTAGCACGTGTTTATGAATTTAACGACTTAGGTGTTTTGATGAGCCCGAAACTTAACTTTAGTTTTCACATTCTCATGACCACTAATAAAGCTAGAGGTGTTCTTGGCTTTATTAAGAGATGGTCTAAAGAATTTAATGATCCGTATACCACCAAACAGCTTTTCATTTCTTTGGTTCGTCCGATTTTAGAATATGCTTCATGTGTTTGGAATCCCCAACTCACAACATATTCTGACCGAATTGAATCTGTCCAAAAACAATTTTTGCTTTTTGCGTTGCGTGGATTAAACTGGAATTCTGCGATTCACCTTCCTTCATATTATTCCCGCCTTAAATTGATTAATCTTCCTACTTTAGCTAGTCGGAGATCCGTGTTAGGTATTCTTTTTCTTCATAACCTGATAAACGGCAATGTCAATTCTCCTTATCTTCTTGGAAAAATAAACTTTAAC
>JBAMBQ010004753.1:0-25332 GCA_037044495.1 Stegana nigrithorax | reverse complement strand
GTATTGAATCTGTCCAAAAACATTTTTTGCTTTTTGCGTTGCGTGGATTAAACTGGAATTCTGCGATTCGCCTTCCTTCATATCATTCCCGCCTTAAATTGATTAATCTTCCTACTTTAGCTAGTCGGAGATCCGTGTTAGGTATTCTTTTTCTTCATAACCTGATAAACGGCAATGTCAATTCTCCTTATCTTCTTGGAAAAATAAACTTTAACGTGCCTTCGCGTTCAACAAGATATTATTTGCCCATTAGACTAAACACTGCACGATCATCTTTCCTATTGCATGATCCCATTTATGTTATGTGTTTGGCTTATAACTCGAACTATCATTTATTTTCTAACATAGCCTCTTCCCACACTTTAAAATCTCTTCTTACTAATGTTTTAATGTAATTACATAGAAATAGATACTTATTTTAATTTAGACAACTAATAGTCGTATTAATTTTAATTTAGTTTGTTTAATTTTTGTAATTAGTGTTTTAATCTATAAGTAAATATTTGTTAAGTAGATAAAGCAGCTGTTGACCATTTGGTCGTAGCTGTGGAACAGACACTAGGTCTGGTTTCGTATGTCCTCTTGCTTGGTAGTGCGCTACCACAACGTCTGGAAAAAAAAAAAAAAGCTATACCCATACCCAATGGGCGTAGCAGATTTCATAAACAGTGAGGTTAAGGACCTATTGAAGAACGGTATAATTAGACCTTCCAAATCCCCCTTTAACAACCCCGTTTGGATGGTCGATAAAAAGGGTATAGACGATTCCGGAAATAGGAAAAAACGTCTAGTGATCGATTTTCGTAAACTAAACCAAAAGACAACCGACGAAAAATATAAAATGCATAAGTATCACCATGATACTCTCGAATCTGAGTAAGGCGAATTATTTCACGACCCTCGACCTAAAGTCAGGGTATCATCAAATTATACTCGCTGAAAGATATAGAGAAAAAACTGCTTTTTCGGTGAATGGCGGCAAATACGAATTCTGCCGACTTCCGTTTGGGCTGAAAAATACTACCAGTATTTTCCAACGCACCATCGATCATGTCCTCCGCGAACAAATCGGAAAATCGTGATATGTGTTTGTCGATGATGTAATCATATTCTCTGAAACTGAGGCAGAACACATGAAGCACATAGAGTGGGTGTTGAAAAGTCTACAAGACGCAAACATGAGAGTTTTACGGGAAAAATCACACTTCTTTAAAGAGAATGTTGACTACCTGGGATTCATTGTGTCAAGAGGAGGAACTAGGACATACCCGGTCAAACCTTCCACACTGTTCGCACTCTAAGGTCTTCTAAGGTCTGAAACAAATCCTGGCATCAGAAGATGTCATGCTCTCCTACCCCGACTTTAAGAAGCCATTTGATCTAACGACAGATGCTTCATCGCAAGGTTTGGGAGCCGTATTGTCACAAGGTGGCAAACCCATCACAATGATCTCGAGGACATTGAAAGATAGGGAAATGAATTTCGCGACCAACGAGCGTGAGCTCTTGGCCATAGTCTGGGCTTTGAAGAGTCTTAGACATTACCTTTATGGTGTGGGGGAGCTGAATATCTTCACAGATCATCGGCCACTTACCTTCGCGGTGTCAGATCGAAACCCGAATGCTTAACTAAAGCGCTTTGTAGACGAACACAACGCAAAGGTGTTCTTTAAACCAGGCAAGGAGAATGATGTCGCCGATGCTCTATCGCGGCAAAATATATGCGCATTACATAGTCAAGTAGACTCAGACTTAGGTACGATGCATAGAGTCCTTGACTTACACCATTGAAAAGGTGGACAAGCCGGTGAACTGCTTCAGAAACCAGATAATAATCGAAAAGGCACAGGCTAAGTCATATCGAAGGATCATAATGTTCGGCGAAAAAACGAGGCATATCATCCAAGTGTCAGATAAAGACAGTCTTGTCAATGTAGTTAAAGAAGTGGTGAATCAAAGCGTGGTGAACGCAATACACTGTAGCTTGCCAATATTAGCCACAATCCAACACGAATTGGTTAGAAGCTTCTCAGCGATAAAATTTCGGTATACAGAAAATTTTGTAATCGATATACCGGATAAAAGTGAGCAAAGGGAGATTGGTGTGACCGAGCACAATCGTGCCCACAGAGCCGCAGAAGAAAATGTAGGGCAAATTCTGAACTATTACTTCCCAAAGATGTCAAGGCTCGTTAATGAGGTAGTCGCTAACTGTAGGGCTTGTGCGAAATCAAAATATGATCGACATCCACGGAGACAACCCATTGGCGAGACGCCTATTCCGTCGCATGCAGGCGAGATACTGTATATTGACAGCTTCTCAACATAAAAAATGTTTCTTGACTTGCATAGACAAATTTTCTAAATTAGCAATCGTTCAACCGATAGCGTCGCAAACAATAGTGGACTTAAGGCCAGCCCTACTCCAGATAATAAACATCTTTCCGAAAATAAAAACAATGTATTGTGACAACGAGGCATCGTTGAACTTAGAAACCATCATATCTATGCTGAGAAATCCATTTGAAATTCAAGTAGTTAATGCACCTCCACTACACAGCACGTCCAACGGACAGGTAGAAAGATTTCATAGCACCCTCTCAGAAATTGGCCGTTGTCTAAAAATGGAAAGGAAAACGGACGACACAGTTGACTCGATCATATAAGCAACTATCGAATATAACAGGACAATTCATTCAACTACAAAAAGAAAGCCGCTTGTTATCATTCACTCGGCCCCGCCTGAATTCGAACAAGAGATAACAAATAAAATTTATAGAGCACAAGAAGCCCAATTGCCTCGGCACAATGAGACAAGGAAAGATAAGGTCTTCCGGGTTGGTGAGACAGTGTTAGTAAAAGCAAATAGAAGGCTAGGTAACAAGCTTACGCCCCTGTATGAAGAGGAAAAAGTCGAGGTGGACTTGGGGACAACGGTCCTTATTCGCGGGAGGGCGGCCCACAAGGACAATATAAAATAAGATAAAATTAACTTTTTGGCTCATCTAGCTTAACGTTTTTCGATAGGTTTTGGTTAATGCTACTCTCCACGACGACAATAATGACTGCAAGACTGACAGACTACACTCACTCGGACTACATATTTGGGACAATTACGACTATCTCAGACATACCTCAGACCTAACACTGTACTCAAAACTTGTGAACGAGACGGCCACAATGACCGACCACTTTCCGCAATCACATAAGCGGGAAAATACTGGACATAGACATTGGACACCTGAACACTTGGCCGTCAGCGATAATGATTCACCACAGGCATGCGAGAATTATAGACTTCCTGGGCACAGCCTTGAAGATGATAGCCGGCAACCAGGATGCGGACGACTTTAGACAGGAATCCAACAATAGGTCAACACAGGAGCAAATCAATAGATTAACCGATACGGTGGACAAACTAATTAGTACAGCGAGGAAAGAAAACATTTATACCGCGCAATTGTATGCAACTTTGTTAGCCAGGAATAGAATATTAACAACAGAGATACAGAATTTAATGTTGTCAGTAATTTTGGCAAAGAAAAATACAATTAACCCAATGATCCTTGACGACGAGGACCTCAAAGGCATACTGATTGAGCGTTTCACAGACCTTAGCATAACACAACTAATAGAGGTAGCTAGTATTAAGATATTTCAAAACTATAATAATATTCATTTTATAATAAAGTATCCTAGATCTAAGTTCTTATGTAAGAAGGTTATGTTTTTTCCGTCGCACATGCCGGTAAGGTGTTACACTTCGAAGACAACATAATAGCGGAGTGTGACCATAACTTCCGGCCGGTCAGCACATGCAGAACAACAACAACATTCTGCAAACGAGCCGTAGAGAAGACGTGCGCACTACAGCTGCACTTCGGAAGTGTTGGTCACTGCAAAACGCAGACGAGCCATCTCGAGCCTGTGTCGGTGGTAAGCGATGGTATGAGCATCGTGACCATGACAGGCAAGCCACCATACGGGAGACGAATGAGACAGAAAGAACCGTCAAAGGCACATACTTGGTCACATTCATCACTGGGCATCAGGAGAAGTTAAGCTTCTTGAGACAAAAAGCCGACATTCTGCAGAAGGCAATAAAGAGTTTAACAAAGCCCGAGGACGGTCTTCACTTAAGTGAGGGAGCACTTATCACGAGCTCACAGAATGCAGAATGAATCGGTCAGTGTAAAAGATGCTTTGACCGACGCCGGCAGCAAACTCTTGTAGCATAGACAGACAAAGGCAATGCACTTGTGTTGTAATATGATCACCACATGCGCCGGAAAATGCATGTGAACAAATGAAGGAAAAGTACCGCAAGGAACTGCTAGGTCAGCACGTGGCCGCCATAACACCAACGCGGCATGTGCAAGGCTAGGTTTGAAGTAAGCTAGATATTTAAGTAATTTTCAGTCTTCGTTTGGAACTCATAATTTGTGTATCGATGCTCTCGCGGCGGTCATATGGAAACCTTAGAATTAAAAGCAGCTTGCACATAGGCAACTGCAAAATAAATTGTATTTTTTAAAAACTTGAAAAATCCTTTCGTTTAGTTTACATGCTTATTTTTTTTACCTAAGCCAATAATTTTTTTTAGCTCAAGTGGTTAAAAGAGTGGCTTAGAAAAAGATTAACATTCTGTAACAGTTATGATATTACAATTTATTAAAATTTACCTTGTATGCACATTTTTAACACGTCCTAATAAATCCACGTGGCCTGCTGCATATTGTTCCATAACATCTTTAACATCATATGGCTTGAGTGCCTCTTTGAATTTGCGGCGGGCAACGAAATATTTAAGCTGACGAATTAGTAATAAAAATTATGGTTAAACAATAAGCATTTAAATTCTGAATTCTTAAATTACCTTTCGGATAAAACGAATGGCTGTCTTATGGCGATTAGTAAGTTGTGTACAACGCGGCTCTTCATCCTCATCTGTTAAAATGTTGTTCAAATTTAACAATTGTTAATTACAGTATTTACAAATATATCGGAAGATAAGTATGCAGCTTGTTCTCGGTAACCGAAACTAATGGAAATCCTGGCTATTATTTTTACTAATTGCACTTAACAAGGATACTAATTTGGCGGGAAAACTTGATAAATTAGACAACTGCAATATGAAGTACATATAAGTATATGTATATACACATACATATATAACATATAGAAATGAGGATTTTTTTTATTCGATCGCAGCTTAGCTCAAGCTTATTCACCTGACAAAGTTATGTGCTTGTGTAGTAAAAAAAACATGGATCAAAGAACAGATTTTGTTCACTTAGACTTACGAAAAGTTAAGAAAAGTTTATGGGGATAAGTGTATGAGTCGTAGTAAATTTTACACCTGTTTTAAGCAATTTTAAAGTGGCTGGGAGGATTTAAATGATGATCCAAGATCTGGAGGACCGGAAGGATCAAATCGTGTTGAGTGAAAAAATTGTGTGAAATAGTTAAAGAGAAGAATTTAATATATTTAGCGGGGCGATCTATAAAATTTTAACTGAAGTTTTGTATAAAAGAAAGGTTTATGCACGTTTTTTACCGAATCCCCTGAACGAAGACCAAAAAAGTCAACGAATTTTTGATGATAAAACGGATTTGTGTCATCGACCACCTTCCGTATTCACCTGAAATATCATCATGTGACTACTTTCTGTTCCGAAAACTGCAATAAAAAGAGTTTTTAAGATAACATTCTAGCAATTCAAGCAGCCGTGACAAAGGCACCTATATATATATATATATGTGAACTAACAACAATTTTTTTAAAAAGTTGCCCTTATAAAGACTTCTATGATTTTTTGAGGTATGTTAGATAACGGCATGGGCGTGGGTCGAGAGCTTGCGGCTACCGAGAACATGCCGTATATGTATGCATTAATAAATTATTATTCTCAGTGGGGAGCAAGCTCAGAATTATTCACTTGAAGAAAAAAATTAGCCTTTTCTACTGCTGTTTATTTTATGTTACAAATAATATTTTGCTACCCACTGCATTTATGATGATTTTTATTTTAATATAGGAAAGGAAGTATAGGTGTGAAGCTTATTGGTTATGTACACAAACTTTTATCAGAGATCAAGCTAAAGGTGTTACAGATGGATATGATATATTATAATCAAGTTTAACCTACATTCATTCTTGCAAAAACACAAACTAGTCAAGCTAAAAAAAAAAAAAAGAAACCATAATATCAAACTAGGGTAAAGGGTTTATTAAAGTTGTGCAAATGTTTGTAACAGGCTGAAAGAAGCGTAGCAGGCCCCACTAAGTATATATATTTTTGATTACCATCGAAAAGCAAGTCGATCTTGCCATGTCCGCCTGTACTTATGAACTTAACGAGTTTATTTTGTTTTTTCGATATTCAACTTATAACATATAGCTACCATAGAAACGATTGGCCGAAAAACCAAATCCTAACCAAAACCCTTTTGTTTTTTAATATACCGTTATCTAATTTCAAATTTATTAGTTCTGGGTAATGGTCAATCCTAAACCTCAACATTAAGTAAAGCGTTTTTCACTAGCGACTTGACAACTTCAAACTTTCAGTGTGAATGAAAATTTAAACCGATTACTTTAAGAGAATTAACGGCAATTTTTGGCCGTCTTTTTCTCGTCTCAGTAGACAAGCAAGTGTGGCTAATATTGCTGCCGTAGTCGCGTCCGTCTAAAACGAGCCAAATCATTCAATTTCCCGGCGTTCTCAAGAATTGGTCATCTCCCAAAACACAATATGGCAGGTTATGCGTAAGGATCTAAAGCCACTTGATCATATGAAGCGACGTATGTTCTCAAATTGGGCTCTGCACATGATTGAAGGAAATGAAGAATTTCATTGCAAAATCATCTTCAGCGATGAAGCGCATTTTTGGTTAAATGGCTTTGTCAATTAGTAAAGTTGCATTACTGGACAGGTGAGAATCCTTCATCCGCAAAAAGTGACTGTTTGGTATGGTTTTCATGCCGGTGGCGTCATTGGGCGGTTTTTTTCGTCAATAAAAAAGAGCGTCACGTCACTATTCGCTACAGAGACATGTTGGAACGTTATTTCTTTGAGCAATTGCATGAATTGGACATTTGTGGTAACAACAAGACGGTACTACAAGCCACACGGCGGGTGCAACAATCGGGTTATTGATCTCAATTCGGTGAACGTGTTATCTCGACAGACCCGTCGATTGGCCGCCAAGATCGTGTGATTTAACGCCTCTAGACTTTTTTATGGGGCTATATTAAATCATTGATATATGTATGTAAGCCGGCGACATTAGAGGAGCTTAGAGCCAATATTGAACGAGAAATAGCGGTCGTATCGGTCAAAATGTGCGGTCGAATCATCGAAAATTAGATTCAACGTATCGAAAGCAGCAATCGTTCCCGTGGTGAGCATATCAACGAAATCGAATTCAATTCATAAATGTGTTAATAGTACCTCAAATCAATAAAAAAAATTTTGACATATCTCAAGTAGTTTGCGTTTCATTTAAAAAAGATGTTGCCAAGTCTCTAATGAAAGACCCTTTATATAGGTTCACTATATTGTATAGCTGCCATACGAACTATCGGCCGCAATATGACATTCATTAAGTTTTTTTAGATTTTAAACTGGGTGCTTGTTATGTTGGTACACTCTTCCTGATTACATGGTTATAATTTCAACTAAATATCATTCTTTGTGGTTTTTGTGAGAGCCATTGATGTAAGAAGTGTTTGGTGTACTCGGCGATTTTCCGCTGGCTCTTCCGGCCTTTTCCATTGGCACGTTTGGGCTTTGATTTCAACATCATAGCACGAATAAAAAAATCAAAGGCAAGAAGGCGGTATTCTTCATATCTTGTAATATTATTATCATTAATTTTTAAAATTTGTACTTATAAAATTAAAAATATACAAACTATCATTGAATCGAAAACCAGTTTGTTTTGATACTAAAGAAGAACTTTATATGGTGTTATGACATATTTAAGAAGACTTAAGACTAAAAAAGCATAATTTTTAGGCCAATTATGTGACTGTTGCATATAACAATTGCACTGCAAGTTATAAAATATATTATAAAATAAAATAAGCTCATAAGAAGCATTCGGAAATCTACTTAGGATTTAGCATTTTATGGGAAATGTTGGACTCTGATACAGCTTCTCTTAACCATCATATTTTTGGCATCTGACATGCATACTATATATGTATTAAATTCTCCCTGGTTATATTTTATATTTGGATGACTTCAATTAACATTTGAGGTTTGGTTATTTCTTTTCTTTTCAACTATTTTAATTTAATAGATTTAGCAAGTAAGAAAAGAAGAGCAGACTAGTTTTTCTTTTCGCTGAAAACCATTGGATCATATTTCATTAAATAAGTTAACATTAATTAAGAGAATCATCAAAGCTTATTAGTCATATGAATTCGCGGTTCGATAGGAAACTAATCAATAAATTATGTTTTGAATATTTGAAATATTTCTGAATATGAGAATTTTCTCTTCTGGCAACCTTTCATATGTAACTCAAATGTTCTAATCGATTCTCTTTATTAATTAAGTTTATATACAAAAAAGAAAAGTATGTTCATTATTTAACTCCATAAAAATGTATGCACTTAAAAATATCACAATCATTTAACCACTTTTTGGAATTAAAGTTTGAATTGGAGTCATTATAATTGTTTATCAATGATGAATTTGGGAACTCCGCAAGTAATAGAAAAACACATTCATTAAAAGAGTATCATAAACAGACAGTCACAAAAGTATTTTGCCTCTTGGTTTTCAAACATAAATTTTTCTTTATTGGTTTATACAATAACAACAATGGTAACTAGAAATGCAAAAGCTATAATAGGGCGCACTCGACTATAGAATACCCTGCATCCAATCCAAAACTGAATATATTTTTTATTGCTTTAAATTTTTGTATTCATTATGTAAGGATACCTCAAGAAAAATAAAAATTTATTTTTTAGTAAAAACCATTTTTCGGCAGTTCGTTCCTATGCCAGCTATAAGATATAGTAAACCGATATTTATCATATTCAGGAATATGATTGGATATTACTAAAAATTATCAAATCCAAAATTTGGTAACGATATCTTTATAAACAAAAAAGTTTTTCTTAGTAAATGTTGTTTTTCAGTCGATTGTTCCTGTGGCAGCTATATGATATAGTTATCCGATATATGTAATATTTAGATATCTGATTGGACATTAGATACAACTATTAAATCCAAAATTTTGTAACGATATAATGGAAAACAAAAGGGTTTTGGATAGGAAAAGAGGTTTTTCGGCCAATCGCTTCTATGACAGCTATATGTTATAAGTTGAATATCGAAAAAAAAAATTAACTTGTTATGCCTATTCGTGCCAAATTTGGTGGTTGTAGGTCTAACCGTTTCCGAGATCCGTGCGTTCATACGGACTGACGGAGACGGCTAGATCGACTCGCCCTTCCATGCTGATCAAGTATATATACACTTTTTGGGGACTGCCACGCCTCCTTCTGCATGTTACATACATTTGCACAACTTTAATATACCCTCTACCACTTTTGATTCAGGGTATAAAAATTAAAAAATAAAAATTTGGTTTTTCTGCTAAAGGCACATTTACATAACAAATTATTTAAATTAATTATACGTGTATGCGATGTTCCGTTTCTGCGCTCATACCTGCACATGTATGGGATGAAACAGTCCGTATGCTTCTCAGGGCCAACCATATCCATATCCGTCAACAAAGAAAAGCAATTTTTGTTCGCATGGAACAACCAAACTTGGACTTTGGAGTTTTGGAAGGGTGTAATATTCAGTGGTAAAAGATAATTTATCCTTTTTGGGTCACATGGTCGATACATGGTCTGGCGCAAGACAAATAAAGCATTGATTGTTGACATTTGCAAACCTATAACAGCCTTTTGGCTGTAATACAAGGTTATTGCGTTTTAAGTGTCAGTATGTTTTTGTCATCGGTGCAAGCCTTTTGAATGGCCTCTACGTCTGCATAACGCTTTCCTTTCATCGGCAAATGCATTTTTCCGAAAAGGTAGAAGTCGCACGGTGCCATATCAGGTGAATACGGGGAGTGGTTGATGGTTAAAATGTGATTTTTGGTCAAATAGTCGGACACAAGGTCTGATCGATGAGACGGCGCATTATCGTGCAACAAACGCCAACTTCCATCTTCTCGCACCGATGACAAAAACATACTGACACTTAAAACGCAATAACCTCACTTCCAATAGATGAAATGTCATGAAATTTTTACTGGAAGTCGATAAACGATAGCAGATTCTAACGCACCAGTTGACATATAGATGGCGCCACTAGAGGGCGCTAGATTCAAAAAGTCCTGTTTACTTTGGAACTCACCTTGTACAGCACTTGGAGTTGGAAAACTTGTGTTCATCGACGGCGTTATGGATAAGCAAGTACAATTATCCATTTTGGAAGACAACTTGCACGCTAGTGCTGAGAAAATGAGATTGAATACAAACGAAATTTATTTTCAACAAGATAACGATCCAAAGCAAACGGCTCTGAACCTTAAACTTTGGCCCTAGTACAACACAAAATATTTCACGACACCACCTCAGAGTCCTAACATCAACCTAATAGAAAATCTTTGGGCCTATCTCGATGATAAAGTTAGAGAACACCAAGTGTCTTCAAAGAATATCTGAAATTAGTTTTACAAGAAGAATTGGGCAAAATTCCAATTGGATTGTTCCAAAAATTTATGGAATCAATTCCTAAGGATTTAGTACACCAAGAATTAAACGCTATTATTTATTATTTTTAAAGAAACATAATCAAAAAAGCCAAATACTATTGTGAGATCGAATTTTTTGGGCAGAAAAAGATTGAACAATAGCTAGCTAGCAGAACACCGTGTATGATCCGTTGAATTTTACACCATACATATATTAAAAAATGGTAGAGGGTATATTAAAGTTTTGCAAAAGTATGTAATAGGCAGAAGGAAACGTGCCAGATTCCACAAAGTTTATACAGTTTATCACAAACGAGTTGGCACATCGAAAAAAGTTAACTTTTTCAACTTAGTTATTTAGTTTGATTTAAATATGCCAGGACGGTGATTATGGTTTTGTGTGGTTCAGTTGGTATTCTACAACCAGCAGTTGGATAAAAGTGTACAAGATCTAACGGAAAAGTTTTCTACAACTAGGAAGGCCACTATAATATAATAAACCGAGCGGAAGACGAATGTAAATTGAAGCCAAAGCATCCAAGTGGCGCTAAATCAAAAATTACTAAACGGGCAGAGCACGTAATGATAAAGAATCTTGTCAAAACCAAAAATTTTGGACCAGAAAGTTTGTTATAAAGCTTAAGGAAGAGTGTTACTTAGTTGTTCAGTTAGAACTATAATCAAATTTTCTTAGTATTAAATAAACTTGCATTGAATTTTTTTATTTACGTCGAATTATTACAAAAGTTACTGAAGAATAGAAGTGACAGTAACTTTGACAGAAATTAGGGTCTGCTGTGTGGCAGATCCAATGAATTGAGTCGTTTGAGCCGACTTGCAGTGGTTGAGTTATCAAGAAGGTTAATAGCGAGGTTGTTTTGGTGATGGTTGAGCCTTACAACATAGTTAGTACTATAGTAAGAGACTTCGTCAACTACAGTAGCTCTTTGTGGATATTGATACCACGGGGGCAGGTTATTTTTCTTAGGGTAATATTTTAGTATCACTAGAGAGCTTCGATGTTGGATTTGGCAGCGGCACCCGAGAGTTGAATGCCGTACTTCGAAACCCGCTGGAGAATTGCTTTGTACAACTTGACTTTATTAGCTAGGCTGAGTTTAGAGTTCTGCCCAAGCAGTCAATTCATACGGCATACTTTTAAATTTAGTTGCCGTCTCTTAGCAGTTATTTTATTGTTTCAAGTCAGCCTTTCGTCAAGCCATGTGTCGAGGTATTCAACTGGGTTTGATTTTGAAATTGTCATACTCGTATCATTGAATCGAACTATCGCAGTTAGGACACAGTGTGAAAAGTGTGTGTATGGACTTTTCTGAGTTTACTACGATGTTGTACTTTTTCATCCAGTTTTGTATTAAGTTAAGCTGGTTTTGTACAAGCAGAGTTGCCGAGCTTTCAGTGGAGGCTGTTGCAAGTAAGGATTTTTAAACATGACGATTTTTGATTTCAGCTTGAAGTTCTTCAAGGTTGACAGGAGTGATAGAGAGTTTTTTGCTTCTGAGTGTTTGGTATGTAGTAAGGCCTGCCAAACTGCTTCATGGGAATCAACTATGTCGCTTCCTAGCAAGCGTTCTGGTCCAAAATTTTTGCCACTAGATCCTGTATACTTTTACCCAACTGGTGGTTGTAGTATATTAACTGAACCACATCAAACGGTAATCTTTGTCCTGACATATTCAAAACAAACTACATAAATGACTTTATGGTGCGCACAAACTCAAAATTCACAAAGAACTTATTGAACAATTTATAGAAAATCACAAAGCAAAGAGAATACTTAAAGGGAAATGTACCGTTCATCGCTGAATTGGTCCAAAAAACAATCAAAACAAGGTAGTGCTATCACGTTTTTGATAATATAATAAAAATATCAAAAAATGGAGTAATTTTTGTTTTTAATATACATTGAAATTGCATTTTTTTTAACAATTCGTTTTTCAATACTGTAAATAATTATAATCAATAAAAAAAAAAATGTATGTACTAAAAAGTCAGATTTTTAGGGTATAAAGTTAAAAAATTTAATTTTTTTTCGATGTGCCATTCGTTGGTTACAGAATGCATATTCTTAATCAGCATCAAAAGGCGAATCGGCAAAGCTATGTCTGTCTGACATTACATTAAAGCAAAAAAAAAAGTAATATGCCTTATAATGTACATATATGAAGTACGAAAGAAACAAAGCAATTCACTATTGCACTCTATTGTTACCGTTGCATAATAGTACAACAATGGCTATAAAAATTATATAAATCATTACTAATAAACATATTAGTTGTCACTCATATTACTGGCGTACTGCCACAATGTGCACAACAACAACAACGTTCATATTCAATGTCTCGGAATATTTTAATGTTTCCACCCTTATTAGCAGCAGTTAAAGAAGACTATGAATGTTACACAGCATTATGTGTGTATACGTGTGCCACATGAAATGTTGTCTGAGCGAAATCTACTCTCTCTTTGTTTGCTTAAATTTTTATATTCGCTCACGAATCAGTACAATCAGTAAATCACTTTTTATCTCTCTCTTACTAATTCGTAAGCAATCATTCTCTACGCTGCAGACGACCACGCATAATAGCTTAAACAGACGTGCGAAAAATTCGTGCGATGTGTAAACCTACAGTACTTAGAGAATTTTTTAAGTAGCAAGTAGTTATGCTTTCAGTATATTTTTTGTCAATTTTAAGCATCTAAACTTTCCGTATTGAAGAAATAGAATGGAACATGCGTGTTTTTGTTTGTTTTATTGTACTTAAGTTGTATTTGTAAATGTCTTCATTAAAAATGGTTAGTATTGGCTTATGGTAACTAAACTAAGAAATATCAATTTTTGACTCAAAAAATTTTTAAAAATCTATGACAAAACTGAATCTATAGTATTGGAATTATAAGTTGTTGGGGTTTCTGGAGAATTGCTCATATTTAAACGAAAAACTTCAAATAAAAATTTTGATAGGGCTTGCGCCTGTGAGTTTGAAATTTTTTTATTAAAATCTCGTGCACCAGCTCAGTGTAAGGGAACAGTACGTAATGAAAAAATGATATAATATTTTGTACTGTCTATAACATTAGTTTCAATTTATGTTGTAATATTATTGAATTTGGAATTTGTAATAAAACTAATATTGCCTCCATTATTATTTATTTTGTTTATATTGCTGTGAACGCTGTTGCTAATGAAAATACATGAATCAGCTGTCAAAGATAAAGATTTCAGTAAATGCGACAGACACAAACATAATTTCGATCTTTCTCTAGCTTATTACAAATTAAATCTTTCAATAATCATGCAAACCGAGATACCATGCCTGAAAAATGCATATACAGAGAGCACACTATTATTGCCAATGCTGCGCATAAATTATGAGTATTAAATCAGAAGTAAGCAGTACACAGTAGAGGTGTCAAACTATCGATGGTACTATCGATAGTATCGATAGTTTTAATTTTCCAACACTATCGATGGTTTTAAAATACTATCGATAGTCGCTTTACATTGTGAACTCCATCATTACTATTTCTCTGGAACATTCGAAGCGCAGGTAATTTCCCCTCCGAAAATTCTATTTGTTACAATAGTTAAATTTTGTGCAATTTTAAATTTTTTCGGTGGTGGTGCTGATTAAGCAGGTAGTGCTAATTGTGCGGGTGGTGCATGTAGTGCTGAAGGCGTGTTGTTAATACAGTTTTCGAGATGGCTGACGATAAGAAAATTTGATAGGTGATACACCACAGTTGTGTAAACGCATAATTAGTCCATATTACATATAATTAATATTTTTGCAGGTTCCATTAAAGATTTTTTTTTCATTTCTTCTTTAACGATACTATCGCGATAATATCGATAGTTTTTTTAAAAATATCGAAAACTATCGATGGTGTGACCATCGATAGTTTGACACCTCTAGTACACAGGTAGTATGCAAATATTTGAGCAATATTAACAAAATTGCAACATGCATTGTTGATTTTACTAAATGAAACACAAATTACGGATAAATGTTATGTTGTATGTCATGGCATTCGCAAGCTACACCAGCCATAAAAGTTTATCGTTACAACTACCAAGTACCAACACCGTACAACACTATTGGCAGAGTACGCCTGGCCGAAAGCGCTTGGTAGGCAAAATGCACGGCACAGCACACATGCGTGTCAAAGTGTTACATTTCATATAGATTATACTTAAATAAAATATAATAAAAACATATGAAAATAAATTTATATAAAAATAAACCAACTCAAGTTATCTGATCTGCCCTTCAAGCGACCCTGGTTGATCCTTTCCGTGCAACCCTGTCGGTAAGGACATGCGACTCTGGTCACTAGGCAGCAACATTTTTGCACCAATACACTCTCATATAACCTCACACCGATTTCGTCTTACTCTGATTTACATCTGTATTGTGAAACGAGATTTTTACTCTCTGAGCCTAAAGATGTTTATATATCAAAAATTTGTATTGAACTGAGAGAGAAATTTTGTCCGCATTCGCAAGTAGTGTCCAAACATAACTTGCGTGAGCGATTTTAAAGTTGTCAACCTGGAGTCTGCGCAAAGTGCTACAACATTGGCAATATTTTATAGATTCCTCAATCAGATGCTTACAACAAAACAATGTGGATTAGGAAAACATCATTGAGTTCGTTATCCAGAAGAAATTATTGAAGAATTTTAGTTTGTGTTATTGAATACAACTGCAACATTTCAGTATATTTTTATTTCGCTGCTAACAGTAAAACAGCTAATTATAATTTCTTTTTGAGTTGCGCATCCATTTGCACACAATCTTCGTTGTTTGTGACATTAATATCTATAACAAAATAAACAAACAAAAATTCGCAAATCAAACGAGTTCGTTACATTTGTTTGAGATGCGATAATGCTGCACTATTTCGCACGTCTGTAGTGTCCTTAAGACAATGCGCATTGTTTTGTGCGTCTCCCCATTTGGTCGCTGAAGCATAAACCTTTTGATTTCTGATACCTTTTTTTTGGATTTACACCTCGCTAAAAAAATTTAACTTCAAAAAAATCGGGTATACCCGTCTATATCCCTGCCTCCTAGAGTTATTTTTACCATTGTTGTTATTTTATATATAGTAAATTTAATATAAAGTACATTTTTTACTTCAAAATCAAGAGGCAGAATACTTTTATGACTGCCTGTATGTAAACATCAGTTCTCCTTTGTCTTTATTAAAATAAAAAAAAAAAAAACAGACTTAATAGTTGCCTTTGCATTGTATAAGAATGACAAGGTAGTTCTAATCGAGCCGTTGTTTCTTGAAAACTGCTCACTAACCCTATGGTGTCTTCAGAGTTATATTAGTGTTGTGCAATATACACGGTACCCATCTTGGCATCGCTTTTAATTTTGGCATCATGCTGATTGTGAGTTTCAGTGATCTGTCCTACAGCTTTGGTTCGTTTTATAAACCGGAAAGAAAATTTCCAGAACAAATAGTCAATCATTTTCATGTATTTTAGATATCAAATTAAGGTAAAACTTTGAATATTTTACTCTAATTTGGTTTTTATATGCCTATTTGTAGTTTATTTTAAGTTGCCTACAGTTTATTATGAAGTGCCTGAAAATTAAGCTTTTTGGCTATTTGTTTACACCTAGTTATTGACATTTTTCTTTTACCACGTTTATTATATTCTGAATGGCCCAACGATTGCAGTAAGCTGGCACATGATAAAATGGTTTGATTTGCAACTACAATAGAAATTTTTGTGATCTTTTTAACATATTAACGAATTATTAATAAATCCCAAATACATGACATGAAATTTTCAAAAATATTTAGAACTGTCCAATGTTTTTTTTCCTAAGGGAAATGCTTTTCCCATTTTATACAAGCTAGATAAAAAATTTGGAATTTAATTTTACGAAAATCCTTAATCCTACTGTCCAATTTGTGATCTTTAAATAAAAAATCTTATAACTTAAAATGTTCAGCAATGTGAGACCCTTAAAAGAAATATCGTTTTAATTGTTTTTTGCATTATAATTATCTATCTAGCTATCTCCCTAAATCGATCGTCTGTCAACGTCTTCGTCAAACGATCCGCGGTTTTTCTTTTGCAAATATTTTTTAGGTTTTAGCCGCTAGCAGAGACTGAAGCGTGAGAAAGCAGCATCTCGGCGTGGGAGAGCAGAGTTGATGGACATTCAGGAGTAATCGTGTATTGCGCAATGTGTTTGCATGCGTAGCGAGCTCATTCGCCGGCTGGCTATTAAGCCTGATGGTCGTCGTCCGTACGCCTACGTGTGTACGAAAATATGGTCATATGCCCATGTTCGTCTGGCCAATCCACGCCACGACCAAAAACACAATTTCCTACCAACTGCCTGAAAAAATTCTAATAGAATTCTACCAAAACTATTTTGTGCAAGCAAAATTTAAAAACAAATCTACAAAATTTCTTAGAATTTTACCAAAACGGCAACACTGCAACAACACTGATCGTTAACTGTAGAGAAATTCTTTACATATAGGGATTTTTGTCTAAAAAAATGGGTGTAGGGAAAAAACGACAGATTCTTAAAAATTCTCTAAGTCTAGGGAAACGGAATAAATCAAAATAAAAAAGAAAAAAAGGTTCCTCAAAATAAAAATCTGCAGTAAAATTTCATGCCAGGAATTTTTCCTGGTATGGCAACACTGTTTCAAAAGCGGCAACATTGCCATATTGATGTGATTTAGTATATATATTCTTGATCAGCATCGAAAGGCGAGTCGATCTAGCCATGTCCGTCTGTCTGACTGTCTGTCTGTCCGTCCTTATGAATAAACGGATCTCGGAAACGGTTAGACCTAAAACTTCGAAATTTTGCCCGGTGACTCCTAATCCACAGGCATAACAAGTTTATTGTTTTTTCGATATTCAACCTATAACATATAGCTGCCATAGGAACGATCGGCCGAAACGAGTTATTGTTACCAAATTTTGGATTTAGTAATTTTCGATAATATCCAATATCGGTTTACTATAACATATAGCTGCCATAGGAACGATGGGCCGAAAAATTACTATCACTAAAAAAATCTTTTTGTGGCTTGACACATCCTCACATAATGAATACATAATATTAAACAAACAAAAAACTTTTTGAATTTTGGATTTGGCATAGAGTATTCTATAGTCGGGTACGCCCGACTATAATCCTGCCTTTCTAGTTTAAACTTGTGATAAATTAATAAATTTCACGATTTCTCTTAAAGTTAAAAATTGGAACTGGAAAGGCTGAAAATTGGCATTCATATTTTGCCAGAAAATTCTTTGCAAATGTACAGTAATTGGAATTTAATAATATTGCAATCAAGCAATTACTTTCACATGAACTGCTGAAATGTAATAAAGTCCATAAAACTAAATTTCGTTTGAAATAATCTAATATTTGCAATAAATTGATACAGCAATTAAGCAATTTCTAATGTATAATAAACTGATTGCAAGCAATACACAACTTAAAGCTTATAAAAGAATTTAAAGCAAACTTTGCAATTTTCACCCACTTTCCATATGATACTGAAAACGTGGTATATCATTTGTTTTATCTAATGCATTGTTATCAACATCTGTGCATGAAAATTTGTTTTTAAGATTTTGTGACTTTATCCGTTGGCTTTGTTTCAAACCAGAATCTCGGAGCGAACATGTCGAACTTAATAAATCGCCATGAATAAAACTGCATAGTGTGATTGGTACGGGTATGGTTTTGCTCCTATTGCCAGTATGGATGTTCTTGTCTTCCTTTCTGGCTTCATTGTCAAAATTTGTTGATAGCGCAAGATCAGGTAGATGTGGCTTTGATAAGTTGGCTATTGAACCCGTGCTCATCCGACGCATAGTATTCGTCATATTGAGTTTAAGTGCTGTAAAAATCTGTCTGTTTTTTAATAATTAAACAAACATTTCATTGTTGCGAATAGATATATTGCGTTGAACGCATTTTTTATAATATAAACTTGTACAGACCGCTTGGGATCGGTAACTTGCTATCCATATGTATGTATACAAAAAAAATCCATCAACAAATCACTAACACATAAATATATAAGTAAACGAGTACATTTATATTCAATTACAACATTAACACAAGAATTAGTAGAAACTTTTTGAAATAATTTTTTCTGTTTTTGTAAATTTTCGTTGGCCTTTAGACTTACCGTCCGAATTTTTATTTGTTTTTAGGCAAGTTGTTTCTGCAACTGAATCTTCACTAAAACTCGCATTAATGGGCTTGCCATTCTGAACTACTTCTGAAAATGCATAGATGCGTCAAAGGAAAAGTTAATTTCGATTCTCAATTTCAGTTGATTCTTCAATAATTGTTTTTGTTTTTAAAATACCAATGTTAAATGTGATTGTCTTTGAGTCATAGTAAATAATCATGTCGAATTAAATAAATAGATTTAGAAACAGATGCTTAAGCTCCAAAAATAACTTCAAACTTTTTTTTCGTTATTTCTATTTACGGTTTTAAAGCACATTAACTTATTTTACTACATTCAATAAAAGTCATTAAACAAAACATGCGATAAAAATTGACGAGATGCATCTACTTAAAAAGCAAAGATATGTACACAGCCACCAATAATTTTGCATACACCCCTGTTTTCAAAGTTAAACTTAGCATTATAGTAGCATTTTTAAAAAAAATTGGTATGTGGTCTTATTAACTGATATGTTTATTACATATTTCAATAAAAAAATCATTCTTTTCATATTTGGTTATTAAAAAAAAAACAAAGAAACGCTCATTCTTACGACCAAAAATTAAGCGTACACTTCAAACTTATAATCATTTAAATTAATAAAAACTATTAAACAATGTCATCAACAATAGCTTTGGTTGTATAGAGTTTTTGAAGGAGTATGGCGATAGCTACTATTGAATGGATGATGCTTATCATTGAAGAAATGGACAATTATGCGATTTTGAACATTTTGATGAATAATTTCCATGTAAGCTTCATTAAATTTTGACTAGAAACCATCAAGTTTTGTTTTTCAAGCAAAATATGGCTCAAAACATTTGGTCACATCTGGTCAAAGAGTCAGCCTTTTTTAAGAACCAAACATAAAATGAATAATTTTTATTATTGAAATATGTAATAAATATATGAGTTACTGAAACCTCATAGTTATTTTTTTTGGTTATGCTACTATAATTGTAAGTCTTAGATACTGCCACTCTGAATATTAGAGTGTGAGCATAATCATTGATGCCTGTATATATATGTATGTATTTTTAGGTGATTTAAAAAGTATGTGCGGTATTTTAACACTATATGTTGTTGATTACCACATATCGCGCAACACTAATCTGATTGTGTTAAACGACTTGAAAGGCACCATTTTTTGCAAATACAGTTCTGAAATTCGTCGCTCTTGTAAAAAGTTATATTGAATTGAAAATGAGTGAAATATCTGAAGAGGTATCTGACACTACTTAGGAGGACTCCGTTCCATCAGAAAAAACAATATAACGTTGGTTGGCTGATTTCAAACATGGTCGTAGAGACACCCATGATGCAGAACGCAGTGGACGTCCAAATGAGGCGGTAACACCGGAAACGGTTAAGAAAACCCACAAAATGGTATTGGATGATCGCCGACTGAAGGTGCGTGAACTAGGTGAAATTATAGGCATTTCAAAAAGTGCTATATACCGTATATTGACCGAAAATTTGGAGATGGAAATGCTGTATCCAAGATAAGTGCCGCGTTTGCTCAGTGTTGACGTGTCACAAGTCAATCAAAATATTGGCAAAACTACATGAATTGAATTTCGAATTGCTCCCACATCCAGCGTATTCGCCGGATTTGGCTCCTAGCGACTACTGGCTGTTCGGAGACCTCAAAAAAATGCTCACCGGTAAGGAATTTTGCTCGAATAAAGAGGTTGTGAGGCAAAAGATAAATCGTATTACAAAGCGATTCCTCGCTCTGCTATGCCAGTCACTGAAAAAGTCGATGAAATTTTGAAACATTGTAGAACAAGACCGATACGCAAGCTGTCACGATATAGCGGAGGCACTAAAAAACATCAATCACGTGACAGTTTGGAAGCATCTGAGAAGAGCAGGCTATACGAAAAGAAATTTGATTGACCGAATTACCATCTGAAACGCAACAAAATCGAACTATTTTTGAAGCGAAACGGGATGATGAAAAATGGATTAAAAACGAAAATATCCAACGCAAACGATCATGGTCAAAGGCCGGTGACCCTTCATAAAAGCCTTCAAAGCCAGATAGCAAACAAGGTTAAGTTCTTGGTAGGATTAGAAGGGAATTGTCTATTACCGCTGTAGCCTAGTGAAACGGTTAATTCAATCCTCTATTGTCTACAACTCGACCGCAATCAAGGAAAAGCGACCAAAATTGGCCAAAAGAAAAGGAGATGTGTTTCATCATGACAATGCCAGAGGGAACTTGGATGGGAAGTTTTGATGCACCCACTGTACAACTATCTTAATGGTAAAAAATTGGCTGACCGAAGAGCCGCTGAAAATCACTTGGCCAAGCTTTTCATTGATAAACCACAACATTTCCCGAAGTTACTCGAAAAATGGCAGCCTTAGCTAATATTGCCCATTATGTACTGGATTGAAATTGATTTTCAATAAAGAAATTTTTTTTCAAAAATTCACTAAAAAACCGCACGTACTTTTGAAATCACCCAATATACTATATGTACATAAATGTGTAATCACGTGCTGGCTTAAATTTGAAGTCTTTAATAAATTTTTTTATAAATAAAGGATAAAAAAAATATTGGCATTTCTTTTCAAAGGCTTTTAATATTTTTCAATTTTAAAAACATCTATTTCTTTTATTCGACAAAGGTATTATCCCTTAGTTCTTGTATAGACATGTGTGCATGCGAACTCCTTCAACATGGTGTCGCCTCTCCGAGGCTATTCTTTCGTGTATAGCCATTAATAAAAGGGTCCTCTTGTTTTACTTCGACTGTGGTTTAGAAAGAAGAGATTTTCTGAGGTTGCACATTAGTATGTACGTATGTAGTCACTGCTGTCAGGCAAAAACCTGTTAGTGTGTTTTTTGTTAACAGAAATTTTCAAACCATTAATCCACTTACAGAATTGTTTGATGTTTTTGATACAAAAACATTTATTATTTTTTATTTCTATTTACTTATTTAAGTTTATTACCATTGTAATCTAAATAAAGCAAATAATTATAGAAAAATTGGGAAACGCATTTGACAGTAATTTCTGCGAGTAAATATATGTATGTTTTTGTATACAAAAAATTTATTGTACAATACATTTTGCATTTCAAACAAAGCAAAACTATTGGCTCTACAGAGTAAATTTTAATATAATAATTTTATTCAAAAGTTTTTAAATTTTCAAGAAAAATATCCGTTCTTAAAATAACGAGGGTCGTTTTATATATGAAATATTTTCTTAAAAATTGAAAATAGTATATATGAACCATGCATTTTCTATATTATATTATCGAAGTATAACATATAATAATATATAAAAGATAAAATCAAATAAAAATTCAAAGTAACTTTGATGTCTGCATTATTTACGTTATTACCTTAGAAATGATAACACCACCATATTTACCAAAAGAAATCAGTAATATCTTATATTGTAAGTCTTACCTAAATTCTCGGCCGATGCATTAATATCACGTATGGCGCGTGAATAACGAGTTGAAGATCGCATTGTTCCTGCTGGTTTTGCAACCGCACCATCGCCTAGTGATTGAATTGTTTGGCTTTTGTGGCGTCGTATGGTAGGAAGACGTGCCACAAATGAAGTGTTATGCTTAAAACTGGAAGATGTACGCCTGTATAATATATATAAAATGTATTAATTGCCGTTTAACTACGTACAGATACATACACGTATGTATATATTTTAGAAGACAAAATAAAAGCACGTTGCCTTTGATTTAGTACGTAAGCTTGTGAGAATATGAGTTAGTGTTTTAATGATTAGATGGGTGGTTGCATGGAGTGACAACGAATGCGTGAATGTGTATATACATATGAATTAATACATTTATCTTTTATTTTATTGTAAACTAATCTATTTTAACATTTTCTGAAAAGTTGCTTATTTTCTATAGTTGTAAATTTATTGTATTTGAAAAAAGGATCAAGATATCTTAGTTAAAGTAGGCAAATTGTAATATATTTCTATATTTTTTCTTTAATAATTCATAGATGAAAAAATGTTATGTAAAAACTTACATAGTTTAAATAGTAATAAAATTTATTGATTGAAATTATTTCTCTTTTAGTTTTAAAAGTTAGAAAAAGAAACAAAAATATGAAAAAAATAATAATTAAATAAAAATAATTACCTACATATGTAAAAATCGTTTTGTGCTGTTTGATGCATTTAAAAAGTACGTGCGGTTTTTGATGGTCTTGAATTTATTTTATCGTTAATTAAATTTTTCGAAATTATTTTTAACAAAGGTAACTCCTGATCCATAAAAATCCAATGCCATTGAAAAGGCAGCATAGTCTATTAATTAATTTTATTTCTTTATTTATGCAGAGTTGATATCTTATTAAAAATAAATATGTAAACTATATTTTTATAAGCTATGGCTTATATTAATTAAATTATTAAGAGACAACATTCTAAAATTGATATTCTTGCTTACTAATGATTCATATGTAGTGATGTTTACAATTGTTTGTGCAAAGCCTATAAAGAGTTAAACGATTTTTTTTATTATTAAGTTTTTATTCCTACTTTTTTGTTTTGTTTTCAAACAAAATGAATAGTATAGCACATCAGACTAGCTAATTTAAAAAAAAAAAAATTTTTATTTCTTTTTACGATATTATTTTTATAGCTGTTTGATGTTTTGGTGCTTAAAAATATTGGTTGACTTTGTAATTTAAGGTATTTTACCTATATTCAGTGATATTTTTTATTAATCTCTCCCAGTTTTCTGAACTGAAATTTTGAAAAAATTTTTGAGCTATGTAAATTTTGTGTAATTGTTTAAAAACTTTTGTTAAAAGAGACTTTAATCGACGGAATAGATGGATTTGTTTTAAAAGTACAGTATACTTACGAGTATACACATATGTACAAATCGTGATTAGATTTATGTGTATTAAAAATATTAGGCATTTATACATAAACAGATGTAATATAGCATGGTTTCCATTTAGTATATTTAGTATATGCGTATGAATTTTAGTTTTATAGTAATTAAAATTCATTTCAAGAGCTATAGAATGATTAAATCTTTTACTTACGAGGCCGGAGGACTTGGAAAAGCCACTTGATGTATCTTCCAGGTTGCAATTGATACTGAATGCTCATCAGCAGCATAACAACGCCATACGGCCTGTATAAGTGATGCAGCTGGTTGGCGTCGGCGAATCATATGTTTCTGGCGCTGTTGCTGTTGGACCTTTAATGCAAATCCACTTCCGAGAATGCCCTGTTCCAAAGTTTTTAGTTAAAATTTTTAATTTAGTTCATAACAACATAGACTTCAACAGGAGGTCAGTAAACGATATTGAAAGCATTTCTAAAATTGTTGTATACAAATGTTTAAACTTACCGCAGGCAGCGCAAAAAATGAAATACCCAAAAGTGCACAAAATGAAGCAATCAATTTTCCTTGCCATGTTTGTGGCACCATATCACCATAGCCGACCGTGCAAAGCGTTATCTGATACACACAAGCAATCAAATCAATTTGTACTTGGAGAATGGTTTTTAAATAGTGTGTGATATTTTTGTTTTCTTTTTTATTTCGTAGTAGTTTATTTTGAAATTTTTTGCTTTATGAAACTTACCACACCCCACCAAAGAGCCTGTGCAAAGTTATTAAATTTTTCATTAACATCTTTTTCCATTAGGTAAACTAGGAACGACGCAAAGATAAGGCCCAAAAATCCAATATACATTGTAGTTATAAGCTCCTATTTTGCATTAAAAATTATTTGGTTACTTGATTTATATTAAACAAAATTTGGGTTACATTAAACCTGTCTATGTGCGTATACAACACTGCCGAGCAGTTTCCAGGTTCCTCCACGTCGATCCATGCGCACCATCCGCAGAATTTGAAAGAAGCGAAGTCCACGCAATGCGCTTGTTGCGAAAACTTGACCCGATGTACCCATCCCTAATACTACAATTGACGCTACTATGGTTATTATATCTACAAAGTGATTAAGGCACAATTTTATTATGAATATCAATAAACATAGAACATAAAGTTTAAAAGTAGAATATGCACCAGAACTCAAAAATTGTCAATATTAAATCAGCGACTTTACCGCACTTGCAAAAATGTGCTGCATTCTACCTGAATCCAGATTTAGCCTGTGTTGCAAACGGAAGCGTTTAAATGTGACAGACGTGTTAAACTTAAATATCAACAAATAAACGAAAAACCAAAATTACAACTAACCAATAAATTAAATAGCGACCTATACAACCCAAATCGAATAGATTTTATTCATAACTTTTTTCTTTTTATATTTTTTTTTTTAAATTCAAAATATGTACAGTGTATCACTTAAGTATTTTGCCTAT
>JBAMBQ010004752.1:0-35943 GCA_037044495.1 Stegana nigrithorax | reverse complement strand
TCCATATACTCATTTCAGTTAAATTTTGAATGATCTCTTATGTAGGTAGACCTAGTTCTTTTTTCAATAGTTTCTTGGGCATTTGGTTGTTGAGTTGGTTATCGTGCACAAGCCACTTTCAATATATTCAAATTGACCTGTTCAATGCACTGCGTTGAGATGCCACGAAATGCCATTTTAGAACGTATACTAAACTCGTATCTGTACTGTTAAAAAAAAACAACTGGATCCATTTAATATAGCACAACTAAAATAAGTAAATAAAAAACAAACACCACTCTTTGACCTTTGACATAGTTCAGTTAAAAAAATTCGCTTATATACGATACCATCGCCGATGGCGAAAAGGTTAAATTGCAAGTACATAATCCGAAAGCATTCGCTACGTGCAAAGCAGACCACGAAGTATTCGCTTGAAACTTCATTATTCGCTTTTGGTCACGTTGTGGCTGTTTAATAAAAACTCGTTTCTATTTGTTGTTGTTTTTGCCAAAAAGAAACTCAACACAACGCAACACAACACAAAATAGACGAAATATTCAAAGCAGATTTTGGCTTTCGTCAGCCATGTGAGTGAGGATTTTTGCCACATGCTGCGAGAAATTTCAGATGCCAGCAGCAACAGCAGCAGCAAATTATGCAGCATTTTTATTGTTGTTGTTGTTGCGGCTGCCGTCAATGTTACTGCTGTTGTTGTTATTAAACTAAACATAGTTAGCTGCTCTGTGCATATACAACAAGGTCATAGCAAATATGTTTTAAGCAATTTTCGCATCATCTCCATGCTATTGCTGTCTCTTTCGCTCTTTAGTTCTTGCTCACTTCAATTTTTGGCAACAATTTGGTTTTTGCTTACGAGCAAAAATGCCGAACAACTTTGCACTTGCAGCAAGCGTGAAACGGTATCAGCCAGCAAGTGGCACAACAAACACAGCAACAGCAACAGCAACAACAACAAACACGCCAGCATACTCGCATGCAATAACAATTTTCCATATTCGTGTTTAGCGCGCACGCGAAAATTTCCCTCGGGTGTAGACGTTGTTTGCTTGTTTGTTTGTTCTTTTTGTTGTTGCTGTTGTTGTTGCCGTTACCATTGACGTTGCTGTTTTTGCTATCACTAATCCGTTGCTGTCCCGCGCGCATGTTTGCAAACACTCACACACACACACATACATATATGCAGAAAACACTCAGCCTTGAATGAGCCACTTTGTTTTTCTACTTCATGCGGCGCAACTTCAAAATTTTGCATCGATTCCCCTAGCAATGACATGTGGTTCCCTTTTTTTTGCTCCATTTTTACATTCTTTTTCCGGTCTCACTCCTTTTTTTTTTTTTCTTGTTTTTTCATATTTTTTTGTTTGCTATTGCTACCAACATTTCGCTTAGTGGTCAAGCGCTTTGGGTTATGTTGGCGTGTTGTGTTCAAATGAACGCCTCTCTGTGTGCACAAAATACAAAAATAAAAAGAAAATTCAAGGAAAATAAAACAGAAAACGCATCAATATTTTGTATTGCTGCCAAGCTGACTGCTGGAATTTTTTGTTTTTTTTTTTTTTGTTTTTGTTTTTGGCATTACTTGCATTTAAGTTACAGCAATAATTTTGCAAAAACTATTACACTAAAAGTAATTGCTGCTGACCTTGCTAGCATGAAATATCGCAAACATTTACTTTTTTCAATTGGTTATCGTTCAAGGCTCAAGTCATAGTGTTGCGGCATAACATGATGCTGCATAATTTGTTACTATTTAAAAAGCGTGAGGTAGATTTCCATACTATAGAATGATGTAAGTGCATTACTAGTGCATAGTGAAAATTATAGATTCGTTATATAAAACATTTAAATTGGCGCATTATGAAAATATATAAGTTTAACTATTTAATGAAAAATATAAAGGATATACAAGCATATGTCATGTACTGAACTATTAAGCTAAAAACTCCTGCTAAGAACTTGATCTGCAAAATTTATAATCAACACCAGACTACTCATTTGTGCTCTAATGAGAACTGATGTTTCTTATACCATAGGATGTTTCTTATCCATACTAGCAACTTCTTCTTGCAATATGCAACCTTATGCATGAGAATTTTAAACTAACACAAAATATACAACGCCAAGTTCGCCTTACAAATGACAAATGCCGCTTGTGCTGCTGAATGCTTACACACATCTGCATTCACCTTGGATTTTCACATGCACAGGCATGGAGCTTAAGCGGAGCATATGATCAGCGAACTTTCAAACAAATTGCATTTAAATACACACAAATACATAAGAACAACCCAAATGAATACGCTATGCATGTGCAATAGCTGAGAAAATGTAGCTTCATTAAGCTGACTTACTGCGCATTTTTTACTGTTTGCCATGGGTAAAGCAACAGCAACAACGACAACAACAGCAAGTGCAATTTCTTTGCAACCGTTTACCAGACGATTTACGTAAATCTTTTATTTATACAACAAATGTATATGTTGCAATTTATCAAAATCTCTAAAATGTTAGCCCACATAGACAATTCCAGATGCTAGCAAGTGCGGTCGGCACACACACACACACTCCTCTGCTAACCTCGCTCACGGTATAAGGCACGAGTGCGAACTGCAGCAGCAGGCATGCAGGCAAGTAAGTTACGTATACGCGCTGTAAGCCAAACAGTTGCCTGTTACAATGTCGTTTGGCCTGTCTCCGTAACTCTACAACATGTCTGTCTGTCTGTCTGATTGTCGGTCTGTCTGCCTGTTAGTCCGTCCGTTTGTTTGTCTGACAGTATATTATTTTGCGTTTTGCGCGCACAAATTGTCTACTGCTGCACGGCAAGCGCCTGTGCGACACGATATACGAAAACATACAGGCAGCAGACAACAGTCAGCGAAAACAGTCACAGTCACAGGCGCAGGCACAAAGACACATATGGCAGGCAACGCAATGCCATAAGCCGTTTTTTTCCATTTTATATTTTATTTTTTATTTTCAGTCTTTTTTTTTTCTTTACACACACATGGAAAAGCCTCGTGTTTGCCCATGCCGTGCGCTGCAGTTGTAAACTATCGAAAACACAAGAAGAAGAACAAAATATAAACACAAGTGAAAAAAGAAAAGAAGTGGTAAAAAATAATAGCAGCACAGCATAGGATCGTAGTAAAAGTAGTTTATTTTCATCTTATCTCGCTTAAAGCCATTAATACGCTAGCGCTTATTCGCTCACACGCCACAACATCCGCCCCACTGTGCCGCACACACCGTTGGCTCGCCAGCCAGGCAGGCAACCTGCCGCTGCATGCTTGCCATTTTTGGCTTGGTTAAATTCGTTTTGTTTTCATCTCCGTGTATGTCGCTCTGTGTGTGAGTGTGTGTGTGTGTGCGCGCGTTAAAGGGATTTCATAGCCAGCGTTATGGGAATATCTGTAGCTTGGCTGCTGCTGCTGTCGATTCTGCCTCTGCTTCTGCTGCATATATAAGGTGCCGCGCGCTCGTAAGCATTTTGTGCATTGTGTGCGCATATCACATTCACATGTGCATCGCGCATTAAGACCAAACATATTTTCAGCATTTTTCCCAACATTTACGCTGTAAGTAAATTGCTGTAAATATTATTTTCATATATTGAATTTACATTGTGCAATGGCAAGCAGCAACTGAAAATAACACAATCATGCAAAATCATTTTCAACGGAAATCTAATGGCTTAGCAATTTGCATTCATATTTGATAACAATATTATTTTATTTGCGTACCCACGTTTGCACTTTTAATGGCCAAACAATTGGCCCCCACGCACAAAAATATTTCAAGTTGCCAGCTTTAGTCACAAATTAAAAATAAACAAAGCATACTTTTGTGCGCCTACAATATTTATACCGAATTGAAAAAGTCAACCAACCACCTACACACGCAGCATACGCTTACAATAACAACAGCTCATCATTCAAATACAACCATATTTCTTTGGAAAAATATTTAAAGAAGAGAGGAATTTATATTTTTCAATTTTCTATATATAAAAACGATTGTTTAGTTGATATTCCACCTTTCTTGGCAGACTAAATAATAGCTTATTAAAATTATGCAAACACGTCAATTTGTTATACAGGTCTCTGGCATATACTGGCATGCTAGCGCACACATGTGTAAATCATCAAACCAAGTTTTCGAGAGATTAGGAGATATAAATTATAACGAAAACTTTGTTGTATTACATTTAAAAGTTGTTTTCATAATTTAACAAACTTCACACTTCCACTTGATTCAAAAACTGTGTAAGATGATTGCGGAAATAGATACTTCAGTTTTTACAAAAAGTCGCCACGAGCAACAGTGATGGGAACACAGAAGCTCAAAAGAATATTAGTCACTTGATACACTTGTTCAACGGACCTCTGCTTGACTTGCAATCAAAAAGTATGTTGCTATTGACTAATACGCATATGTGAGGGAGTAAATGAAACCAGCAACAAACTTTTCAAAGTACTTCGAGTGACCTCGTAGTTAGTTCACTGACCTGTATTGGAAACTTTTGCGCAAAAAGCAAACAGTTCAGCATCAGTTACTATGAATAAACTCCCCATAACACAAACCATCCGCTGACCAAAGCCTTCCTTGGCAACAGCACTTATTCGCTATGCGCCAGTGAATAATACTTTATACTGCTAAGGCAAAAACAAATTAGAAATGACCATTCATTTATGTAAGCGGCAGTTTTTGCTTGTTCATTGATGTATTTTGTTAATGTTTTATTTATAGCCAGCTAAAAGAGCAAGTTTATTATGAAAGCTGCTTTGAAGAGGCTTAAGTGTTTGAAATTTAAAAAACTTTACAGGTAATATAATTAAATTTTATTGAAATAATACAATACAATGCTATCAAATGTATTTTAATTACAAAAGTTTCTTCTTTATGTCTTAAATAAAATAACTATGGCTCCGTTACGATAAAACAAAATAAAACGCATAACAAACAAAAACGCAAAAAATAAAGAACATTTTATTTTTTTCTAAATACCCAAAACGATATTTGCAACTTGCATTTTAGCGCTTAAAATCGCTTAATAAAATTCAAGTCCTCAAATAAGCAAACCTATTTATATACATTTGTACCTCTAATATGTATGTTCATGCATATAGCACAACTGTCTATAGGAAGACATCACTTGTCCAAGCAATAATAAAAGCATCAAATTATTCAATTTATGACAGCGACACCGAGCATGGCTTGCCTTACACATTACATTTACATAAAGCAATCAGCTGTTTTGCACCCACCTTAAAAAAGCACAATGGAAAAAGAAAACCTATTAACTACACCCGAGCTACGCCTTGAGTTAGGCTACTTATTTTGTAAAGACACACAGCAAGAACTGAGAAAGCTTTTGAGCGCATGCTCATGTCGTATAACAGTTGACGTGAGCAAAACGCGAAAGCTTAAATCGAACATTGAGAGCATAAAGCAAATGGCAAGCTTTTGAGTAAAGTCACGTATAAGAGCAAAAAACTGGGAATAGTTGTTGGAAAGTACGTTATTTTCTTGTCGTGGTGAATTTCTTTGTTACAGTGTTTTCGGCTGAATAACATACTTTTGCAACCTTTGGTTTGGCTTGGCGAAGTTATTAGTTAATTATTTGCGTAGATTACAAATGTTCATATATGTTTAGGTTAATCCTAATTAAGAGCCTAAAAAGCTCTAGTGATAAGCAATTTGGAAAATACATGAACAACAAGCAAAAACGACATTCTATATAACAGTCTCCTAACCCAGAACGAATGCTTTGCACAAGCAACCGATCATATAAATTTAAACAGAGTTTCTAACTCAGGCGACACAGTACTTCATATTTTGATATAATCTCAATTGTAAGATTGAAGTGATAATATCTAAGTTTTTTTATTTTAAAATTAATATAAATGGTAAAAACTTATATAGCCAGTCCAGAATTTCAATTGGAAATCCTATTTGACTACAGCAGCCAAGTTGAGTTTGTTAGATTAATCTAAGATAAATACCGCTTTCGTAAAGAAAATACAAACGATGCAATCGATTCAATCGGCACATTCCCTCGCAAAACCATTCGATTATAGTTTTACTTATTCGCATATTTCATAAGAATGAATAATATATAGCTTAACAAAATTTACATGCGATAACTGCACTCCTAACCTGCAATCAGATCCAAAATTTTTACAAACACAAACATATATAAACAGAGCTGATAATATCCTTATTTTCTCGCGTAAACAATAACAAATCATGTAAGTCTTTCATGCTACTAAAGCTTTTAATTATTTCAACCTATAAAATGAGTCCAAAAATTCATTAGTGTTTAAATTTTTAAATTCCACCCATGTAACTTAGCTTTGGAAATATGCATGTACAAACCATAATCCAAACCAACAAAATGAAACATTTTCCTAGCAAATTGATTTCGCGCCAGCTGCCATAGAGGGACACAAATTGCTGAGCTAAAATGCAGTTGTGTGAAATTTCCACCTATCTGCTGGAAGCCATTAACAGAATCGCCTGCAGCTAAGCACCAACCAAAAAAGCGTGCAAACCAACGGCAACGGCAACACCAATGACAACAACAGCAACAACAATGACAACAATTGCCAACGACACGGCAATTGAGAATGCCTGTAAATTATGTCACTTAATGAATAACTCAACAACTCACATGATAATTGACAATATTTCCGTTCATCAGCGCAAACACACAGCAGACCGAGCACACGGTGCCGCACAGCAAACACCGCCTGCAGGCAGCAACCGACTGCGTACTGCAGCAGAGTAGCTGCGCACGCACTCAGTCGGCAGTCGGCAGTCGACAGTTGTCAGTAGTGAGTCAATTGGCCGGAAATGCTGCAGCATAATTTGTCAATTGTGTGTGCTGATTTCGGAATTTGCTAATTTTGATTTTAGTTATTAGTCAACTGTTCATTATTTAGGGTATTTGAATTGATTTTCTCTTTCATGTTTTTCTTTTTGGAAAATTTTGAAAACATCGTGTCACGTCGCCTCATGTCTGGCGCAGCAAAGGCAAACGTGCGACACACACATCAAATGATAATTTTCAATTTACAATTAAATTTTCCGCTGATTCTTGTCATTTCTGCTTGAGCATATCGTTGCTGCACGTGTGTACGTATGTGGGGTAGGGTGTGCATGGGATTGTGCTTGTGTTCCGTATATGTTTATGCGTATGCACGCAAATAAATTACTTAATGAGCTTAACATTTTTTTTTTTTAAATTCCATAAAAGTAATAAAAATATATGCAAATTTGTTTATATATGTAGATGCATATTCCATGTAAAAAACATTGAAACAGATTTATATCGTTAACATAAATACAATCAAATTCAATTCACATAATAAAGCAACACAATTGCATAAGTAAAAATATTTTATAAGACAATATAAGAATTTACAATAATAAAAATGAGAATTAACTTTTCCCTCTATTTGCTTCTTTTTTTTTTTTTAATTTTTTTTTTTTTAATTTTATTGTTTTTTTAATTCATTGTTGACGCAATTTAATTAAAAATTATATATTAAAAATATGGCACGTATTGTTAACTTAACCTTTAGTTCATGATCACACAATGTTCACATATGTATATATAAGTTAAATATTATTACTCCTATATTGGAACTAAATAATTTGTAAGTTTCAATTCTTGAATTTTTTTTTTTTTTTGTTTATTTACTTTCTTGAAATTAATTCTTAATAACCTTTACATTTAAGATACGGTGACTTGGCTGACCGCCGTCAGTAATCACAAACATTATGCATCTGATCTTCTCAATTCTCGTTTCAATGTTGTTTCTTGATCAGTCTGTATTTTTTAACTTTAAGGTTTCCTCCTATCGTCCCTACACTAAAACATTTGATCATTTAAACAAATTAAACAAATTTTTGTCATAAATAAAACACAAAACTACAAGCAACGAAAATACGATAAAATCAGTCAACTGCCAAGATAAAATTAAATTTCATAAGCATGCCACGTGGCACAACTTACGCATTACTAATAAACTATAATGACTGGCAGACGCACATGTATGACATAGTACAGTGTATACTCAATATATATGCTTTAAAAGGAGTTTATAATGAAATGGCAAAGTCGCGAGCACAAAATCATTTCTGGCTCATTTCTAGTGCAAACACGTAAGCGACATTAACCGCAGGCAACAGAACAATGAACCAAGCAGCCAGCAATGTAATGTAGGAAATGTACACACATGAAGCACATACTCGCAGTCATACACACACACACACACATATACAAGAAACACTTAAACGCACAACAACTTGCAAGAACTTGGGTAATGTATCGAAGGCACGCCTGAGCGCATGATTGTAATTATTAACTAATAACATAAAATTGATTTGCTACGCGCCAGTGACTACAGCAATGGGAGCCGACGGTAGCCGACGGCAGCAGTCGCAGCAGCAACAAGGACTCGCGACGACATACAAAATGTTGGCCGCGTGTCTGCCTCGCAGCAGCATCGCACAAAATAATTAACATGCATTCCACATGATTGCATTTTGTGGCGCATAAATCGTGTAATGTGCGCGTGAGCAGCTAAGCAGTTGACCACAAAAAGCTCAAGCATATACTTAAGGATATACTATCTGCAGGCAGGATGTTATTTTATGCGCTGTCTAGACAAGCATCACTATGCTTAATGTGCTGCGGCTGATGCTGCTGCTGCCACTTTTACTGTTATTGTTGTTGCCGCTTACGTCTGAATGTCAACGCACGCTAGCGCGAAAAAACCCAAAATGCGAGAAAAAAAAACAAAACAAAAGGATAACTGAGCAACGTTTCAGTTTCGTTAAGTGCAAAATGAAAGATGTGCCATACGATACGTTTCAGCATTTGTCAGCAGCGCACTCAGGCTGATAGCCTGCCACACTGTGTGCAAAACACGCTGACTGGCAGCATGCTAAGAAAAGAAAAATCAAGAAAATAAAATAAAATAAAAATCTTACGAAATCAAGCCGAGAGTTCAGCTGTCTTCTGTGCGCCTAACGGAGCAGCTAACTAGCCAAGCCTTATTGCAGCGGGCCAAGGCACGACAGCCATGCTGCAGCGGCAGCAGCAGCCACGAAATTCAACTCAGCATGTCAGTGCCGCGCGAAATGGCACAGATATCCCTTCCATAAAAAAAAAAAGAAAAGAAAAACTGTGTACAGTTTGGCATGCTCATTGGTGCTTTCATGCGTCTTTCGTTTTTTTCATTCGTTCGTTCGTTCGTTCTTTCATTTTGTTCGCTGTGAAAACTTTGACTTGTGCACGTTTATTCGTTTTTTATTCTTTAGCATATAACAGCAAATGCGAATTGTATGCGTAGGAAAAACCATTTTCACGCTTTTGCGAGCGCAGAAAACGTTGCCAACGCTTTACTGACTCTGACTCTGACTCTGACTCTCACTCCGACTCGGTCGGTAGTCCTGGCCACCAATCTACCTGAGACTATACTAAAAAGATAAAGCAAAAGAATTTTTCTCCAAATTTTTTCACAAAACTAATGCAGTCATTTTGTATTTTTATGCATAAAACTTATTCCGTTCGTCGACGCGTCGGACAGTCGGCGTCGTTTGCTGTGCGCTGTCTCGCGCCTTCTTCCCTGGTCCACCCTTTTGATGCCGCCTGCGCGCATAATTTATGTGGCGCTGTCTGCGTCGGAAATGGGTTAATTTGCTATGATTTAAGCGTCAAATTATTGAATTATTGGCGCAAAGGATACGTGTCCTTTTCTTTGCTGGCTTTTTTATTGCGGTTTGCACTTAGCGTTTTTTTTTTTTTTTTTTTTATTAAGTTCGCATAGGTGTGGCTGCCACGTAGCACATGCAACGCGACTCGTTTTATCGCCAGCACTGTGACTAATATAAACGTTCTCTTTGCATGACTTTGATTATTGTTTAAAATGTGCGACGAGCAGAATGCATTTGCTTTATTAAAAAAGGAAAAAAAGAATAACTATAATTTTAATGTGGCAGGCCCAGCCCAGCATTTGGCAGGTCGTAGCGCATAACAGCTGTGATTAATGTTGCTGATTGGCCTGTGATGCATGACTCATACGTGTTCTTGAATTTGTGTGATACTCTGCTACACTGCTGATATCAACAAATAGGTTATGTTTGAGCACACCCAAGAATCTCAGCATGGAACAATAGTCTGTGGACTAACATGAATATGGTCGACCCCGTTCGACTTTTTGGCCACTCCTGTTCTACACGATGAGTAATCATTTCAAATTTCCATTTTGTAGTACATCATCATTAATTGAAATCAAGAGCACTATACTCAACTTCATTTGTGAAGTATAGAAGAATATTACCATCTCAAAAAATCAAAACAAATTTAGGCAAAACAACACTTTTGTAAGTTTAGCAACGTTTTTTGAAAAAAGAAGGCTGCCTGTTTTTCGTACATTCGCCATCTTGCGCATGAGAACTTCGATCATGCTGTGCAACAGCACTTAATCAATTTTTAAACCGAGAAGTACCAATTCACCGTACTGAAACTTTCGCAAAATCAAAAACTTTCTATTTAAATCAGCAACAATCAACGCTGAACAACTCTTGACAAACTTGCAATGGGGCTGTAGCGCACAGACCACAAGGAAAAGGCAAGAGCACACAGTAAGAGCTGTATGTACTGTACCGAGAGGAGAAGGCATAATGCCAACAACACAATTGAAAACTTTTGATAACCAAAATTCGCCAAGAAAATACAAATAGATACTAACATATAAAAGAGTATGTATGTATGTGTTGGAGGGTGTGTGTGTGTGTGTGTGTGCAGTACTTTGAACTACTAAAAATTTAAATACAACACGTATAAAACAACAACATCCTACTGCATTTGTACAGGCACTAGCAACAACAACAACAAAACAAAACAAAACAATTGACTACTAAGAAGAGGCCACCAACATTGACGCCTTTGCGCGCTTACTGATGAGGCTGCGGTTGCTGCTGCTGTTGCTGCTGCTGCTACTGCTGCTGTTGACGACGAACACATGACCATTGAAGGAGCAGGCAAACCGAGGAGCTGACAGGCAAGGCAAAACGCGCTCAAAGAAAATTATGTCAGAAACACACAGCTAACTAATTTAAACGGCACCATTGTGCATCGTTGCCAGCGAGCGCAGCTTAGCACGGCACGACAAGGCACGGCAAGGCAAAGCAGAGAGCACACATCACGAAACAACAGGCAGGACTAGGCACAGGCACAAGCTCCTGCTGCTCCTACTGCTGCTGCTGTTGTTGACTAAAATTAGAACATTATAGCGCCATTGGCATTGAGTGTTGCTTATGTGCCTCAACTCAACTCATGCTTGTGTTTCGTTGTTGTTGTTGTTGTTGTTGTATTTACATTGCCAACGAATAAATGCCACTTATAACAGTGTTTGGCTTTTTCCTTTCTTCTATTTTAGAAGTATTCTTTACTTGCCACAACTACTGTGCAGCAGCTGCCAATGCCACTTGCCACATGCCGCTTGCTGCTTGCAGCTCTCAATCGCCAGACACTTGTGTATTAGCAAAATTTACAACAATAAAGATTTTCTATGATATTGTCTACCCTCATAGTCCCTTATACCCGCAGCAGTGGTACAGTGTGCGCTGCAGCAGGCGAACGTTGCATGCAGCCGTGGCACATGGCCACGACAATGCAACATTTAAAATATCGCGTAAAATTGTTGCCGTGCAGTCAGTACCTTGCGGCCATTTAAGATAACCGACATTTTCTTTAACATATTTCAAAAGCATGCGTTAGCTTGCTAGGTTATGTATATAACATACAAACACACACGCACACACACATACACACACACACACACACGCATATGCCAACTACATTTACAAGTTTAATAAGTTGCCTGGCAAGTCTCAGCCGCATATTGCAATTGGCCAACCACTTTAAGGCAAATGCAAGGAGTTAGTGAGTTGCTTTTTTTCGCACACACACACACAGACACACACACACACTCACTAACGCACACAAGCAGTTTTCAGCACTCAGCAGGAAATTTATATTGCAAAAGTTTGTGCATGCACTTCGATATGTATTTGGCCCATTTCCATGTTGTATACATGCACCTTATCTTGCCGCACTTATCAAACAAAAGTTCTTCGCATGCTTGTAGCGAGTTTTGTGTTCTCTGCTCAGTGTTCAGCTTTGCTTTGCTTCGGTTTGGCTTAGCAAGTCTCGGAAGCAAAACTTGCTAAGATAAAAAAAAAGATCGAACAGCGAATGGAAATTTTAAGCAATAGGGAAAACGTCTTTAACAAGGCTGTCGAAGGTATTTTGGCCAACTACATGCGTTTACTCGTATGTTGACGCTGACATGGCACACCACACACTGAACATGGCAAATTGTGTGATACACTCCGCAAAATCAAAACCAACGCAGATTAACTGTGTCAAGGATATCCGCGTGTTATGCTTAGGGTATGTGTAAACATATTTACTAGGTACATTTTGCAAGTTTTCACAAATTAATTTACATTTTCTTACAACTTGGTTAGTTAAACTAAGTAACTAGGTAAAAATGTGAAATCATGGTTAAAATATGAAAATCCTTCTATTAAACTGGAGCGCATCTTTTAAGTCGAAAACATGCATTTGGTAACATTTACAGAGCTTATTGTGTATATTAGACTAAACTTTAAAACATCTTTTTTTATCTGTTAGGTTTTTGACTCGAATGCTTTCACAATCTCTTTCGGCCCAGTGTTATAGTACTTTTGCTACACAACGAATTCTCCCAGTGTACATTTGCATATGATGCAGCGGCATTCATACGTTGTGCTACCAACGTTGCTTTGCGTTTGTTTGCTGCATTTATAATGTTACCAATGTGCAAATATTCATCACGCATGCATTTTTTTTCCCACAGGCCACACCCACAACAATAAACGTACACTACGCACATACACACACCACTTATACTTCAACTCCCTCCCATCTACCCAGTAAACAAGCAAGGCTGCGCTTTTTTGCTGCAGTCGCGGATTTTTTTACAATTTCTTGGTTCCCTTTTTTTCGTCTATTTTGGAAAACATTTTTCTGTTGCATTTTAAGCAGTTGCTGTTTGGATTTGAGATGCATGAAAGTAAGGTTTCACTTTTGGCGTTGACAGCAGTGGTGTTTCACACACCCAAACATACTCCCACACACATATGTATATCTTATACGTTGTTTAAAGCTTTTGGCTGCATTGGATTATTTTTATTTTATTTTTACTTGGCTGCTACTTGCAAGTGAAACTCGCATAAAAATGTTTACAAAAATGCCAAAATGCTCGTAACGAAGATTAAAGACGTCGATGCTGTGCAGCACGTAGTTGCACCTTCAAGTTTTTTTGGTGTGTTTGAAATGTTTTACGTGCAGGTTTTCAGAATTTTGTTGCCTTACTTGGCTGAGCCTGGTTGGCCTGGCCTTACTTAGCCTTGCCTTGACTCCCCTTGCTTTGGCTTACCTTGTCTTGTCTTGTCTTGTCTTGACCTGACATTGCTTTGCTATGCATATGGTGTTGATTTATGTTTAACTGTGGTCTTGCAAACGTCAATGGTTCTGGGAATTATACTTAGACGTTTGCTATTATATATATGATGCATGATGCTGGAGTGTAATTCAAACATTACAAAAAAATGTTGCCAAAGCAGCCTTGGATTTGAACTTTATAATTTTAAAATATGTGATAATGAGCAAGCCAAGCTAAAACCTAAAATAACCTTTAATAAAATTATGATCACATTCTGCTTTATGATGATAGTTGACTCTTTCGCTACAAAAGAGAGGTCCTTCATTTTATAATAGTGTCAGCAGATAATCTTCATCGCATCAAATAGAAGAGGCGCATAAAGAGTTGAAAGGTAGCAAGTGTAATAAGCCGCATTGGAGAGAAACCGACTAACTGACGTATTTAAATGAAAACGTAAACGGACACCTATAAGTATAACAAACATGCAACTTAATTGTCCTTCGACCTTTACCCTTACACTGCCAGTGAACAATCCCTAACTTCTTGCTCTTTTTATTTACACTCATGTGCTACATCTGAATGTTATTGAAGAAGATAAGTAAATTGTTGCCTTGTGTTACTTACAGCAGCCACTTAGTAACAAGAGAACTTGTGCAAAATGTCGAGCATTTATGTCTTACTCGCATAAAATGAAACTCAAAACAATTCCGAACAAATCCTTACCGAAATGCTTGCCACAATTAAAATCCAACAGTTAAATGCACAATAAATAAATTTCATTTTTCAATCAGCCGGTAAACGTTATCAATTGCACTTAAAAAGCACACACAGATACTCCACATACCAGCAAAAGCCGCACACATTTCAACACTTGCCGCCATAAAACTGTGCCAAATTGCAGCAGGAAGCCAAAGGAAATGTACAAAACTGTGGCAAGCAGCAGAGCGCACACAATAGCATAAACTTGCAACTTTTGCACAGCCAACATGCCATGAGTAAGGAAAACGCTAAGGACACGCTACGAAGACGCTTTTATCAGCAAGCAAAGTAAGAAAAACTGCTAACTACAAAATACTTAGCCAAAAAAAGGACGAGCAGCGCAAAGCAAGCGAGTGTAAGGCGAACAATGCAGCAAGCGAGCAAAATTTTATACAGCCAAGTATAAAACTGTAATTCCATTAAAGCACATTACACCGGTTTATGCCATTTGGGAGCGAATGCTAGGAAAAGCTTAAGACGTAAAAAAGCATAATATAAAAAAAAAAACGAGACGACCAAAGCATGCCAAGGGAGAAACCGAATTTCAGACAACTGATACAGTCACTGCTGCGATTCATACTGCCACTGCCAGGGCTGCGGCTGCTGCTCCCAGCCCTACTCGTGCAAGCTAGACTGCCCCGGCCACTGTGACTGCTCCTGCTGCTAACATGGGTCCAACTGCTGGCCCTGCTGCTGTCACTGCCCCTGGCTGCAGTCGCGGCTCCTGCACCTGCTCCTGCTTCTGATCCTGCTCCTATTCGCATTCGTGCGTTTTCTACATGGCAAATAATAATAACTTAAGTAATGTCATTAAACTCGCGAAATGGATTAGTTGCATGCACTTTGCAACAATGACTGCTGCTGCTGCACGTTACAGCAAAGTTTGATCATGCTGCAAGTTGCAAAGTCCGAAGACTTTTAGAAGGATTAAAACTCAGTTCTGCTTCTGCAGTTAATATGCGCCGACACACAATTTAATGCAGTTAAGTTGCGTAAATTTAAGCAAATATGACTTGTTTATTTATTTATAACATTGCATATACGCAATATATAAGCAAAATTCAAGTAATGGAATTTTTTCACTCGCCATCGCAGTCGAGGGCAATTGATGACGCTGCAAACCAAGGCAAAATCTATTGACGTCAATAGCAGCGTGCGGCCAAGTTACTTACACTCACCGTCAGTTTATTTTTACACGTTTGCCACGTACTGAAATCATCATCGCTCACTCAGCTGCACTGTGCAAGTGGTTATTGAAGAGTAGCACATACACACACACACATATATATATATATATAAACATTACATATAGATATACATGCATATGATACTTCTCTAGCTTGCGTGCACGTACTTCATGCTAAAGACAGATAGACCTCAGCAGCATACGTGTGCAGAGTAGCTGCATGCATCGCATCTACATGCAACGCGTTTTCCTCCGCTCTGCTCTGCTTTGCTCTATTGTACTATACTGGGCTGTGCTGTACTGAATTGTGCTGTGCGCTACTTCGCAGACTTACTCAATCAATGAATTGTCGTTGGCTTGTTGCTGTCGTTTGCACACTACACTATGCTGCACACTACACTTCTGAACACGACAGCACCAAGACAGACAAGCAAACCACCCACAACGCAGCATCATGTACACACATGCATGCAAACCCACACATGTGAGCTGTCATTGTACTATTTGAGTGTAGGTTGTGTATTACTCTTGGCTTTGCATACTTTTCGGCGCATTTATTTTTCTCGTGCCTTAATGCTGATTATATGATATACGAGTAGCTATTAATCATTTTAGTGTCTGCCATGTTGATGCATCGTGGGTTTTGTGTTTTTTTTTCTTTTTTTTAGTTCATTAAAAATTTATGCTCATACATAAGAATAATACATAATAAAGCAGAAGTTTGGAAAAAAACATAAAGAATTCGCAGACAGCTCAACACATGCATCATGAATCAATAACACTTGAGGGTCTATTGACTGTTTCATATTTGTAAGTTTATTTATAAATATGTGTTTAATCTACACAGTTATGTTGTTGTAATTGTTGCTAATGTTGTCTCAGCATATCAACAGTTGCCTTTATAGTGATTGTTTTTGTTACAGTTGTTGTTATACTTTTGTAGATATTTGCTTTATTTAAGGTTGAATGACATCAGTTATGGCAGCAGCAATTAATTTCATGCGCTAGACTCCAGGATTTTAATTTTCTTCTTTTTGTGCACGTTATAACATTTCATTATTTATGTCAGCATGTTGCTAAGCCTATTTGCTTTTAATAAGCTATTTGCCTAAAGCCTTTTTGTTTATTTATTGTATTGCAAGCATTTGTATGATTCAAATCATTGCATGTTCGTTTTCACATATTATAAAATATTCAGTGTCAATAATCTACTCTACCTACCACAATTATCTTATCTTCAGCATCAGAAAACTAGTGTATCTGCAAAAAATGGATACAAAATCAATTTAGCACAAGGAGTCATTGATCTTGCTGGTAAAGTTGGAATATACGTGAATAAGGTTTCATGAGTATTAATAACTCTTGCTGCATACATAAAATACGTTTAAAGATCCAGAACACATTATATATTCAAGTATCAAAAACTCGATGATTATGACAAGTGGAAAATAAGTAATTAAATAAAAAAAATTGCTTTTAGTTTCCATTCTAAATGAAATTTAATTTTAATATTTTTTATTGACGTTATCAATCGTCAATAACCTTAGAGCTGATGTAAGCCGAAAGCTGATTCATCTGCTAAACCGTCAATTTAAGCTTTAAATAAAAACATAAACTGAAATATTAAGAATTACTTAAAAAAACATTTTATAGGCAAAATAAACACAAAAATGTGAACAACCAATACTTACTGCGCTCACAAAAAATCAATGGCATATCTCACGCACGACTACATTTTATACAAATTAAATATACATATAAAACAAAAACTAATTTTTAAATAAAACAAAATCGTATTGAAATTTAAATATGCAGCTTTTATTGAGTAATTTGTCAAAGGCATTAAAATATTATCTAGGCATAAAATATACAACAAAAATCAATTAAAGCAGATTCATAAAAAATGCGCTGTAATTTTTTTAACTTTATACTATTCAAATATTATAACAAATAAAATACAAAAAGCCATGAATAATAAGTTAACTTTCTTTTATTTTTGTTTGTTATTAAAACGACAAGAAAGTAATAAATTTAAAGGTAAAAAATAAAAATAACAGAAAAACATGATATGCGGATGTGAAGTTCAAACTTTTTATATGCATACTTGTGTTTTCCTTTATTTTATTTCATATTTTTTTATAATTCTGTTAATAATTGAGCGGCCGTGTGAAAACGCGTTTACATCGAACTGCATGTAACTGTATATATATGCATAACTTACTGACTACAGGCAGCACTACTGTAACAGTCAAATATGCCAACCATGCACACGTCTGTCAGTCGCATGCAACAATGAATAATTGATAAAGAAATGATTTTTAATTGAATACAAATTCACAGTTCAATAAATGCAGGCAATGCATGAACAATGCAACAAAAATCATCAACTCGTTACATTTTTACCTACGTGTAATGTATGCATACGAGGGTAGCTCTAAAGGTTTGAGCAGCGAAAGCATCTGTGTATAACCGTAGTGAACTTAAATTAATTTTTAGAGAGCTGAATGGATGAAGTTTGTTTACTTAATATAATAGCTCAAAAAAGTCATAAACCTTTAGTGAAAAAAAACAAAAAATTTTAATTATAATTAAAAATGTAAATGATGACAACTTAATTCATTTTGATTTGCCTGCAAAAAATCGATTGTTTAACCAGCTCTTTTTAATTCCATGATAAAATGCAGTGCATGCAAACTGAACTCAATTTTAGACACTGACACAAGATTATCCTTTGTGTTACACAAATAAAAAGCTATTTAAAACCAAAAATCGAAATATAATATTTAAGTCAACTGACAGCACAGTGATTGCACAAACTTCTGAAACTACTCACGCATTAAATGCAAATTCATTTTATGTAACATATACTTTGCTTAACAGAAGAAAACAGAACATATGTATTTTAAACTTTAATTTGACTTGAATATTTCTTAGTAGGTATTCTTAAATTTTACTTTAATGATGTGTGCGTGTGTGTGCGTTTGTGTGAGTGTATTGCTAAGTTTCTTTGTACGAAACATAAAATTATAAATTATGCTGTCAAAGCATGAAAAAGCAAAGCTTATGGTCAGAAGTGCAACAAGATTTGCAGCTTATTGGCAAAATATGGTATGCACAACAAAAACAACAACATCAACACAAAGACATAATATGCTGCGCATGCTGTGGCTGTTTGCTGCTGTTTTGTTTGTGGCATAAGTTGCCGGCCTGGCCATTAAAATAGCAGAAACAAGTGGCACAAACCAAACCAAGCCAAGCCAAGGCACCGGTATCATGCACATAATAAATGCCAAAAACAAGCGTAGCAGCCCTTGAGCCCCACCGTACACTCGCCCGCTGTACACGCACAGCTTGCTGTGCACTTGGCTCATTGTGCCTCTGTTTATGCCTCTGCCTTTGCGTGTGCCGTTGCCTTTGCCTGCGCAACTACCGTGTAGCAGCCATTGCAGCCTTACATCACACAAAGCAAAGACAGCAAACAGACACGGCAGCAGCAGTAGCAACATGACTGGCTTTGCCTTTGCCGTTGCCGCTGCCATTGCCATTGCTATTGCCATTGCTTTGAGTGCATTTCTGCGCAATATGCTCGACGTAGTGCAAAGCAGCGCAACGCAATTCAGCACAGACAACTGCCTGCCTGCTGTTCGCAAGTAAAAGCTGTTCATGTAAATCTTACTTTCCGTTGACCAATTGACTGCAGCGCAAACCAAAGCGAAGCAACGCAATGCAAAAAAGCACTGTAAAATACTAGTAGCTTGGGTTGGGTTGAGTTGGGTTGGGTTGCCTTGAATGGACTCGGTTCGGACTGGCTTGGCCTGGGTTGCCAAGTGGGCGAGGTAATTTGTAAAGCAAATGATTAGTAGTTGCTGCAGTTTTTAGTTCACTGCTAATTGCATTTTATGGCAGCTGTGCTGGAAGTTCTACCTTAGTAGTCAAGTTACTTAAGAAAATTTTTCAAACCAAAATGAAAAGTTGTTGAATGAAATTGTTGAAAGAGACGTTACATGCTCAGAATTTATTAAATCTTTTCATGTAATATTGTTTATTCATATATATAATATATCGACAACAACTTTTGATTAAACAAAGCATTCATTTTAAATCAGGATAGAATTCATCACAGTTTTACTTTCATTTCCGACACGACCGTTAACTTCACTGAATTATTCAGAAACTTAAAATAGAGTATCTATATGAACAATATAATAAAACTCTCAAGATGCATTCAACCGTGCTAAGTCAGATTCTTTACAGCTGGCCATCCTCAATAAGCATCATCATCAATAAGCATACAATCGATGAAACGACTTTCAGTAGCTCACTTCTATCATTTCAGATTCTCTCTGCAGCCTTCATGTCTTTTTATTTGCTGTGTTAAATAGAAATCTGCAGCAGCATGTTCATATCCAGTCGATGTCGACTAAATGTAATAAAATTTTGCTTCATATGAAAGCGTACAAATTGCAATCAACGCGCTGACATATGCGCATTCTTGTTAAACCACATATGCTAAGGAGAAACCTATCGCGGTTGGTTGGATAAACTATGCAATTCTACTCAGCACTAATGACGCAAATATTGCTAATTTAAAATGAAAAATAAGGAAACTAAAAACTGCAAAAAAAGCTATCATCTTCAAAAGAGCCACTGCAATTTCCGCATAATGTTCACAATACTCTGCACATTGCAAATAAATCAATCACCGTTGCACATCCTTAATCATGCAGACGTACGCTAACAAACCCGCAGCACGGCACTGCACTGCATGGCACTGCTCTGTGTGCAATTTCTTGTCTTATGTGCAGGGTTAAAAAAAAAGATAAAATAAAATAAAAAAAAAGAAAACTGCTTTACGAAAGCAAAATTTGCGCTAATTGATCATTCAATTTGCAGTTTTCCATTGATTTTCTTTTTTTTCTTTTTGGCTTCGCTTCACGCAAGAAAAGTTTCTGCACACAAAAGAAGGCAGCCAAGTAAAAAGTGGAAGAAAACGCTAAATACCATTATAGCCAGCCGAGAACAAGGCCAATTGGCAACAATGCAATGCAACTAAAGGACACACAGAAGACAAAGCCACTTTCAACACATACGCGTGAGCATGAAGACAGGAAAGTGCTAAAAGGATATGAAAGACAGCAAGTCAAGAGCGTATATAATATATTTGCCAGTCTTTGCGCGCTGGCACAAGACTCGCAGCTCACATCTCACATCTTACTGTTCTCTGTTCACAGTTTGCAGTTCGCAGCTCGAATCTCGATTAATAAGTAATGTTTTCAAGCAAGGATATTTATTTATATACAATGCAACAGCTGCATTATTTTCACATTTGTCTGCTGCACTCCTCCAGCCGCCATCGAGTGTTTCTTGCGTTTTGTGGCATTTTGAAAGCATTTTCTAATGAAGATTTATGCGCTTTGTTTTGCTGCTTTAAGCAGCAGCCGCTTGTGTTTAATAATGATTTTGCTGTCTTCTCCCGCATTTGCTTTAATTTCAGTCAGCGCACTAGTCAAACAAATTATTCATTTACGACCACAAAGTAAAATTGCATGTTGGCGCAAGACAAAAACCGAAAGGCATAAGGACAACAACAACAGCAGCAGCTTATTAGTAGCAAAAAGTAGCAAACGCAAAGCAACAAAATTTAATCAACTTTTGCATATCAAAGTGAAATGTTTTGCTCAGAACAACATCAACAAGAAAACAACGGCAGTCAGCAGCAGCAAATGAGACAGAGCGGCTGCTCAGTCAAGAAATGCAAAGATTATTTTTTTATTCGGCATTCAGTATAATTTGAATCAATAGAGGAAGCATACACAACGAACCTAAGCACTTTATTATACCGAACAGTGAGAAATGTAAGCATATTAGTTCTGTCTGCAGCATAGGAGATGTGTAGGCACATATGTGGCAGAAGTTCTTATCAAGTCAGCAGCTGTAAAAACAAAGCGCAAAAATAAGAGACCAGGTGCGAAGGGAGAAAAAATAATTTAATGTTAGCAAATAAATTTACACATTCTCTTCTGCAATGTACATTTTACCTTTTTATCGATTCGACACACCTTGTGTGTCTCAAGTGGGCACCTTCGAAAGTCAGCTCCCAAATGCAGGTAAACTGTGGCAATTTGTCGCTAATGTTGCAAAGTGTATAACGCAAACAAACAATTTATTTAGTTAAAACTGTAATTCGCCAGCAGAAACCTGACAAATGCAGATTGAAAAGAAACTAAACACGCACCAGAATATTCAATTCTATTTCTGAAATGAATACAGTATATAAACCAAATGCAATTGATTACACATTCATGCCTCCATATAATTCCCGCAAAAGAACTTAGATCGTGTTAAATTCAATCAAACTACTCTATAACTAAGCGTAGTTAGTTTTAAAGTTTAAAAATTTTGTAAAAAATTATCCCATAATTGAAGAAAAAACAAAACATTCTAAAATCTGCTTACACTTCTGGTAAATTTTATAATTTCTAGAAAAGAAAAGTCAACAAAATAAAAACTTTGATTAACCATTCCACGCTCTTATTTAGTTCATACCTCCTGATCATTAACAGAGATTCTAGTAAAAAAAACTCGATCTGCTTAATATAACAACATTCTCAGCATCATATTATCATAAGCTACTTACTGCAAGATATAATTCATTGATGCTATTATTAAGTATTCCCATATGATAATAATAATAATAAGAATACTTAAATTAATCTCAAATAACTGTTCTGTCAACATTTTGTAATAACTTAATCCAGTTCCAATAATGCTCGCTTCATATTATTTAACGAAAACGATACAAATTTTGTAGCAGTAAATTGCCACACAAATGAGCCACAAAAATAACTTAATTTGTATTTCGCAAATTGCTGCTAATTTGATAGTGCAAGGACACATAGCACAAAAATGATTTCGCAACAAGGATATTAAATGCACACCTATGCCGAAGCTTATTCCCAAGCGGAAGTTGAACTCTCTTTATTTCAACATTTCGAAAAAAAAACGAAAAAAAATACTACAAAAAATCAGAGCCAACTGCAACAGACAGTAAAATCAGACAAAAAACGGTTACAACTACAAGCTTGGCAAGCGCCAAGGCAACTCAGCATGAGCAACACCACCTACAACAGCAACAACGACAGCAACAAAGTTACTTCAAATAAGGAAACTACTAAAAAATACACAACGGTAAAACAATTTGAAAGTAAAAAAAAATACAAAAAAGCAAAATAAGCCAAAAGCAAAATCAGATACAATTGTAAGCAGAACAGAACTCACAAGGAAAAATCGAAAAGAAAAAATCAAGGCAGCTAATTTTAATTATTTTTTTCACTGCAACAGATGCATTACAAAACCAAAGCAAACAATAAAAATAGCATTTGGAAGATCTCCTTTTTTTTTTTTTTTTTTTGTGAAGTAATTCAGCAGTAGCAGAAAAATTATTTTCAAATATTTTAGCAGCGATTAGCTCAGAATTGAGATTGAGCGATCCACGGCTACTTGAGCGCCATTTAAAATTTGTTAAGCGTGGCACTGTGAGTTATTTCAAGACTGCTCAGAATAATGACAAAAAAGAGCAATTGCAACAACTTAAAGAATTTGCAAATTGCAACATATTTTAATAAAATACTGCAAATGAATATTAAAAGCAACTCTTTCCTGTTGAGCAAATTTATGCAATATAAAAATATTTCAAACGGCAACTTAGTAAATGTTTTGTGCTTAAACTATTTCAAGTTATGTCAAAAGTTGCAACTTAACTTCGTATATATGCAAACACTGACAGCAGCTGAAAGCCGACCAGCAGCAGTGGCTGCAAGGCAACCCGGCAGCAGAACAAACCTGCAGTCAACATATGTTGCTGTTAATTGTCTATGCAGTATAGTGCATTTAATAAATTTTCTTACACTTGCATAAATAAACTTCACTCACACTTAATTAAATTTTCAACAAATACCTTGCAGCGCAGCCGGTAAAGATGAAAAATGTGGCAAGCAGCAGTTTAAAAAAAAAAATATTCAACTTAATATGGAAATTTTTTTGCCATTTGCAACAACAATAATGTGCAGCAAATATTTTTGCATAACCAAAGTAAAGGTAAAGCAACCAAAGCATGCACAGCCTCCAGTTCAGTCTCAGTATCAACCCCACCTTCAGCCGTAGCCTCAGCCTTTGCCACAACCTCAGCCTCAATCGCAGTCTCAGCATCAGCATCAGCCTTGGCCAAGAGTCAAAGTCTTTGGCACGCGCACGCTACGCAAAACTGCACAAAGGTGAAAAGTTCATGAACGTATGCTGCATAAACTATTTCTACAAAGTAAAGTACGGTAAAGTAAAGTAAAGTACAAGTAATATATCTGCAGAAAAGTTGAAATAATAAAAGCTGCTGCTTACTCCTGCTGCTTACTCCTACTTACTCCTGCTTAACCTTACTCTTCCACACTGCATTACCCTCACACTCACTCCACTGCTTTATTGCTTGACTGCTTGCCTGCACAGCTTCGGGGCTTGTTGTTTGCTGCTTGAAATAATAGTGGCTAAAATGTTTTCGCTACTTGAAATTGTTGTAGCTGCTGCTGCTGCCACACAACAAGAAATTGAAATGAAGTCAACTTTTGCACATTGTTTGGCATATTTTGCAAATAGTTTCAGCATAAATGCAAAATACTACAAACATGATAATTGCGCTGTTAGAGTGCAGCACATGTTGCCTGCTGTGCTGTGTGGCAGCAAAAGCAGAGTTTTACGTGTGTGCATCATGAGCATGAATACTACAAGTTCTGGCCATACAATCAATTTTATAATAACTAAAATAATGCAAGTATATGACGAAACTTGAGACGAACTAAATCGACTGGTTGCTAAGCATAATTTTCAGATAATTGTGCTAAGCCAGGAGCAGTAATTACAACTGGAAAAATATCCAAACTGCATTTAGATTATTTGGCTAATGATGAATTACAACGAAAAGTCAAAGCAATACCAACTACCTGGGTCAGCTAGCTCTAATTAGCTCGTGTAATCAAATGCTAATCAAAAATACATCAAAATGAACAAAACAGTAGAGGCAAGAGATTATAGCATTCAAAATCTTCTCAATCATAAAAATATGTTTCAGGTTAACACGATCCTTTAAGATTTTTCATTAATAAATCAAATATTTTTGGCTTTACAAAAAAATCTCAGTGTGTTTTTCAAGAAGTTTTTTTCTTAGACCAAATCTTTTAGGTCTTAATGCTGACGATTAAAGCAAAACTCACTTTGCTTTTAATATCTTTAATACCTTCATATTAATTTAATACTTTCGCTAATTTGATACATTTCAACCTATAAAAGATTTGCTACTGTTCAACGACAAAATTATGAAGCTACATTTTTTGAAAGACAGTAACTTTTTACTGTCAATTAGGAGACAATCCCTTATTAAATCAGGCTTCATAAAATGGCAAATATTGTAAAAAAAAATGCAACTCCTTTTAAATTATTACAATGCCAAATTACCTCACTAGCTTTTATAAAATACACAACAACAGCAAAAAATGCGGCGTCGTCTAGCTGCCATTGTGCACAGCCATGCTAAATATTTTCCTTTCTGCCATATATTACGTATACGCACACGCACAGGCATACGAATACGCTGCAACGCACACTACACTGAGGAGTGGAAAAGCAAAAGCAACGAATAGTGCACACAATGAAGATAAACGACGCGTTGAGGCGTATGCAAAACTGTCGCCGAATTTAAAATGCAATAAATCAGAAATACTCCAAAAAGAGAAATAGACAAATAAAGAAGTTAAAAACGTAGCCAACAAAATCCAAGCATGCCAGACACTTAAGCATAGTAATGCCAAGATACTGCCACTGCTAGAGCCCGAGACTGAGTCAGTGCCAGTGCCAGAGCCAGACAAACAAGCGGAAGTTGCGCAATTTTATGCATTAAAGTGCAGACAACTTCCGGGCAAAAGCTAAAGTAAAATGCACACGAAAAAAGTACAAAAAAAAATGTTCCTAACTTATTATATGCCAGGCAGCAAAAGCTTTTGTAAAGCAAGTGCACTCAAGTAGCGCTGCGAGTGCTTTGTAGTAACTAATGTCTGCCAATTGGAAAACGCAAAAGACACAAGATCCGCGGCAAGACAAAACATAAGGCAAGACAAGCCAAGCTCCGCCGCTGGCATTAAATGAAGCGTAGCTGATAACAGCTTTGCAATTGCTTTTATTTTCTTTTTTTATGCTTAAAAAATAATAAAAATAAAGGAAAATAAAATTACGCAGCACAATTACTTACAATGCGTTAAAACTTTAACTCAAACATTTTGTAATATGCAAACGTCCTTTTTCTTTTGTATTTTTTTATTGCCGCTGCAACAATTAACTAGATAAATGCAAATATTTAGCAGACGCTTCGTTAGTAGCAGTAAGAGCAGCAGCCCTAACAGAGGCAAGGAACGCAGTAACAGCGGAAGAGACGCCAGCATCAGGGGCAGAGGCATCAGCGCCAACGACAACTTTTCACTTGTTTTACAAGCTGAACAGTAAGCAAAGTATAAAAAGAAAACTTAGTAACAGTAAAAAATAAAATTAAAAAAAAAAAAAATTCTTTCTGTTTGTCTTGCTGCAACATTTGCAAACAATTTTTCCTACTGATTTTTTATGAGAGTTTTTTCTGCTTTTTTGCTTTTTATGACAAAGTCATTGGAATGTCGTAAAATTCTCGAAGTGACACATTCCGCCTGACATTCAGTTAGACTTGTCCTGGCTGCTCGCGTAGCGCTTCAATGTCAGTCATTGTCGTCTGTTCCTACAGTGGCTTACTTCACTTGCACACTCGCGTGCAAAATTCCTTGCATAAGCTCTCTTTGCCCCACTTTTACGGCTTGTTTGCATTCATACGCAAGCACATACACACACACTTATGTATACATATATACAAATGTATGTACGTATATGTATACTTCAACTTTTTACAAGCCAAGCACAAGATTTATCACAAGCAAGAATGTCTGCAGGGTAGGGAGTGGGTGAGACGCAGGGAACAGCAGCAGCAAATAGCCATGTCCGCGCGCAGTTACACAATGCTGCAGCTGCTTTGGTTATAAATACGTGTATAGGTGTCACACTTGCTGATTTAATAGCTGTCAATGGTCGCATTAAAACTTCAATTTTACTGCAATTTTTCCATGCAATTTGCCACGAACAAAATTTGATCTGCTGATGGCGTGACTTGCTTTTGTAAAGAAAGCTGCCTGGCAAATGGTAGATGAGTTGTGCATAACTGAAATTGCTTATAATAACTGTTGGCAGATTGCTATTTATATGACAATCGAAACCGTAAAGAAAATTTCTTGTAAATCATGTAGATTCATATTTCAAGATCGAAACAATGTTGAAGGGCAATCTATCAAAGTAAGTTCTTCTATATGAGAAGCGACTCCGAGAGGTACATAAAGAAAGGTACTCCTACAACTAACAAAACATGTATGTATACTTCTAGGTTACCTTAAGTTTCAATAGAGACTATTTTTACTAAAGAATGATTATCTTACGATTCCATCTGCCTTTCTAAAAGCAAGAGAAGAAAACGCATACCACATAGCAATAATATCAACAACATCGGATAATTACCAACACAACTGGGAAAATGCAACTAGAGAACTTTATGCCAAGCTCAAAAAACCTATAGGCAAACTTTACGACATTCAAAGTTTCAGATGGTTGTAAACAAAAAATTATGTGAATATTAAATATATAAAAACTCGTTGAATCAATAGGTATGTTACTGAAACTGTATACTTTGGTATGCTGTAATGAATACAATGAAATAATAAAAAACAAACGTAAATCAGTAAATAACATAAATGCCATATTTATTTAGCCATAGAAAATCATTACACATACGTTCATTAGTACAAAAGCATAAATCATCTAACTTGCATAATTTATACAGCAAAAGTTTATTTTGCCAAGATTTTTAGATAAATCAACAAATTTCACTGCATGATTTTATTATGACTAAGCGTCTAATCCTTACACGCCTTGTTGAACAAAAACATGCCAAACAGAAAAAAAAAAGAAAATATACAAAAAAAAGATCATGTTTAACTTACTTATAAGCATAGACAAGTACCATCCAGCAGACAAGCAACGAAGCGGGCAGGCAAGTAGGAAAGTATAAGAGTACGTGTACGTGGTAAATGCTGTAAGGTCTGAGTGAGTAAGTGGTTACCACTTTGTTAGATTAAACGAAAAACTCAATTTTTTATGAAATGCAAATATTTGCATAATTTCGTCCCACATAGTCCCACATGCACAGACAAAAATGTTGCTGCTGCTTGGTTACCATTTTTTTTTTTCTTATTTTTTTCCAAAAAACTCCTTAAGCAAGTGAGTTGTTGAAAAAGAGGTTGGCAAACACAAACCTCCCCGCATCCGAAAAAAGAAAGAAAATGGCAGCAAAATGCAGAGAGAGGGAAAGAGAGAAAACCTTAATAAGCCATAATTCAAAAACGGCAAAGCAGATACAGCGCTGCCTTCCTCAGTACGTTTCCCGCAGCATTCATTAGCACAAAACCAACACATTAATTTCGCATGTTGTTGCTAATCTCGTAGGAGTTTAAGCCATGTTCATACAAATATTTTTTTTTTCTTTTTTTTAACGACAATGTATGCAATGCTGTTATAATATCCATACATATGTTTATATACATTCAGTCATATGTATAGATGTATATGTACCTATATAAAAATAGCAGCAGCGACAAAAAGAAACTGCATGCAGCATTGGATAGAGCAGCAGCAACAGCAGCAACAGCAGCAGCAGCCGCAGGAGCATACGCAGCAGAAACGAAATCCGGCTTTGATAAATTTCATATAATAAAGAAGACATTAGGCAAGCATTTGTGCGCGCGTTCTGCGCCACACAAAGCCACACATACATAAACTCACTTTCAGTTGCTCCTTTTGGCCCCACTACCTCTGCAATCCCTTTCTTTCTTCTTCCTCTACTCACCCTCTCTCTCTCTCTCTCTCTCTCTTAACCTTTCTGCAACTCTCCTTGTTGCATATTTTTTACCTACCAGCTTCGCTGCGGCATAACACAGCACAGCAAGTTTCTTTTTCTCTCTTCTTCCCTCTCACTCTCCTCCACTTTCTCTGTCTCTCATCACTCTTTTTTCATAGCATGCGCCAAGGCGCTTGTGTGTGTCTTGCTCGTCAACAGTGTGCCTGCCAACTCCTTTTCATTATATTTGCGCTTTTTAGTTTTAGTTTAGTTTTAGTTTTTTCTGCATTCGCTCAGCTCATTCGTCGTCACTTGACTAATTGCACACTATTATCATCATTTTTGTTTACACTGCGCCAACAAAAAAGGAGTCCGAAAAAAAAGAAATGCTTCACTCGCACGCATTAAAAATGTGTCTGAACTTTTACTACTGTCGCGTTATGTGCTTTTTCGTTGCTGCTGCTACTGCTCCGCTGCTGTTGATGAGTTGTTTTTGTTGTTGTAGCCACTTTTTCTTAATTTACGCTCGTAATTAATGAAGGCTATTTGGTAAGCAAGAGTGCTGCTGCCTTTTTTATTTAATTGAGACTAAAATAAATGCCGAGTCGTTGGAGCACTTAGGTGTGCAAGTGCTTTTTTTTTTTTTTAATTTTATAATTTCTTAAATAGAAGGCAGCTTACGTATATGTGTGCTTATTGTAGCTCACACGCTTAGAATATGTGTATACATTGGGTAATCAAGACTTATTTAAAGTAAGATCAGCGTTTAGTAACCATCATGATCATAGCTTGTTTCAATAGCATTCAAAAATCAAAATAATGTCAAAGCCATTTAACAAATTTAAAAATAGCCCTACATAGTTTAAGAATTTTTTTGGCTAAGGACAGCTCAAACTATGCCAGTTATATTTAAATAATAAAATGTAACCACCTCCAAAAGTGTTTTAAAACACATAACATATTTTATGCTTTTAGTTGACATGTGTAAACGAATTTATCAGTTTGCTACAAAGCCATTTCTCAAATTGCTAATGGCCTGAGAGCAAATAATAAGTTAAAATATATTTAAAAAACAATCACTTTGCACACAACAACAAGCAGCCAGCAAAAATATTTCAATTGTCGCAATTAATTAAAACAAAAACAATTTTATAAAAAACACAAACAATTTTTTATTTTAATTAAGCAGTAAAAAATTGCTAAAATACACGAATGCAAAACGCAGACAAATCAAATAAACAAATACATATGCCACACGCATTCAAATATTTATAAGCTACCATAATGAAAAGCAAACATTCATTAAATATTTATTGCAGTATTTGTTTAATTAAACATAAAAACCATTTATCGTTTACAATTTCATCAACATTGGGTGTGTAAATTACATAAAATCATATTTTAATAAATTGCTGCAGCACTCATATGCAGACTAAAAAACAAAAATATATAAAAATGAAAAAAAATATAATAATAAAAAAAAATAATAAAAACTAAATTTAAAATTAAAATTGAAAAGCCAATAAAAAAAGCTCTTTTCATGCTTATATGTCTGCGTTGAGTGTGCTACTTATTGCATTACTATTATTATATATAATAATATACGCAATATGCAGTTTGCACAAATCAAAATGTTAGAAATTATGTACACGAGTATGTACACTTTTATTGAGCACTGTTCAATGCCAATGCAGGCTCTTTGCCACAATAAATAAAACTGCAATTATGACATTGGTAAATGTTTTGTATGTGTATGAGTGGCAAAAGAGTGCTGCCACATATCAATTGTGCGCAGAGTGCACTTGCCAGCATCCTTTGCCATAATTCAATTTGATATATGGAATTACAATTGATATTTTTGCATTGTCGTTGCTTTAACATATGCCTGCCAATGCAAACAACGCATGAGTGCAAATGGCGACATGCAAGTGGCGACAATGTGGTCAGTCCAATGTTACTTTAGAGGTTAGCATATATTTAAAATGTTCTTTGACCAGAGCACAACAAAGAAATGTTAGTCGGCATAACAAGATGACCACAAGCTGACAACAAAACACGCAACGGAAATGCCAGCAACACACACGGCAAGGTAGCCAGCAACTGACACGTTGAAAAACAGACCGACGGACGGACGGACAGACGGACACTCTTCTGTAAGCATAAAATGTACAAAATACTTTTGTTAAATACAGTCGAGCTTCGCTATAACGAACTTGCAGGAAAATTGTTACTAAAAAAACTCAACCTTTTTACAGGCTTAAATTGTAAGTGATGATCCTTTGTTTCTTATTCGCATGCTTCATATTAATTTAAGGCGACTCCCAAGCAAACATACGTTATAAGTTTTGTAAAGATTACCAACCTCTGCTTAGCCAAATCGATAAATCGTTAGCCTTATTTGCTTATTATCTTTCTACACATTTCAATATAGCGCAAAAATAATAAAAGCAAGACGGAAATAAATTTCCTGCAGGCAACTGAAACATATCTAAAAAATAGAGTTGAAACAAATTTTTATTAAGTATAAAACTGCGCCATAGAGAAATTCATTCCAGAGCGATGTGAGAGAGAATGTTTGCGAAGAATCAGTGTGTTGCAGAGAAGTGCATCTGTACAACAAGCCAAGCATGACGTGTTAAATTATCGACCACAAACTAAACAGCAAATGTAAAATTAAATACGAAAAAAACAACATAAATTTTACAAGCATAGTATGCTATTTACATGTTGTTACTGTTGTTGCACAGTATTGTATTTTTGCTGCACTTATTTCGCTTTTGTTGTACAATTCACAAATGTTTAAATTTTTTATGCGAAGTTACATGCAACTGCAAAAGGACCAAAAAAAACAATGAAAAAAAGAATTATAGCACAAATAAAACAAAATATTAACTAATTAACAGCCATTGTGCTCGTTTTTAGTGCTAGTTGTTGTTGTTGTTTTTACTCTTGTTGCTGCACTTACATACACATATACTATACATTTTTGCTCACTATTATATATGCACGCGCGCGCAAAGTAAAAGCAAAATGTAAAAATATGTTGTAAATTAAAATAAGCGCATGAGCGCAGGAGCGCATGGGCTGCAGAGGGTGCGCGTGAAGCGTTCAAAACTAAAAACAACAAAAACAAAACAAACAATAAAATAAAACAAAAATATACAAAAATGTTGCTTCGTTAAGTTTTATAGTAAAGCAAATAAATAGCAACAAAGTGTTAATGCGCACAAACAGACAAACTTGCATGCACACAAAAGCGACTAACACACACACACACACAAACCGACTTACATAGAAACGAAGAGACAAACAGGCAGACAGTTTGTGTGCGGCTGTGTGTGTGTGTGTGTGCAAGTGCATACGAGTATTTGTGTAATGCAACCGCAGGATATGCAACGTAAAATAAATGCTGCCAGCATATATGCATAGATGCATGCAAAACATACAAATAAACAAACAGACAATAAACAAAAACAAAAGCAACAAAAAATACAAATAAAGATGAAAAAGAGAATAAGAAATTGCGCTGCACATGCTGCTCGCATATGCAAGTTTATATTCATATTATAAAAAAAATAGCGTCATCAACGCTCCATTTTGGCACTAAGCAAAGGAAGTAAAGCACAAAGTAATATTTAAATAATGTAAAAATCTTAACAACATAGCCGACCGATTTGATCCACTACACAGCGCGGCAAAACTTTTGATTTATTTAGTTACTTTGTGGTATTTTATTTTGTCAAAATGTCTTTCAATTTATTTAAGTGACAGCACAGATCTGATAATCTATTATTTTTACTAAGGATCATAGCTTAACTGCCTATACCAATTTACACTCAGCTAAATAAATTTCAACTCATGCGCTTAATTGACTCCAGAGCAGTTTCAATAATTAAACTTATTTAATCTATCCTCATTGGCTTTCAAAGCGTGTTGGGGGTCACGACCTTTACACTCCATTATCCAAAAATATTATAGTTAAAAAGAAGGGTTAAATTAATTTCTACAAAATCATTTGCTAAGCATCCTTTTAATGACCATACATATATGGTCTTTTATAGATTAACACTATTAACAAAAGTAAAATTATTTATCAAAAAAAAAAAATAATATTTACTGTAAACAAATATAAATTAAAGTGAAAATATTTTGTTTGCTTTCGACGAACTTATAACCCTAAATCACCACATATAGAATTACAAAGTTTTGAGGTCATAACCCGAAATTTCCTTCAGGCAATTAAGCTGAACTTTAAATTGCGCATAAATTACATTCAAATGAATGTTATAAATAGAAATGCTTGAGAATTTTCTTTGTTGACACATGAACTAAAATTTTAACAGTATCAAAATTCTCGTGAAATCAGTTTTGCGAAAATTACCTTAAATATTTTTTCTCGAAAGTTTTTATTATTCAGAAATGAAAACTTTAATATTTTACAAAAGTTTATAGTCATTACTCTTAAGTGAAAATTTCACTGCATTTGAAAAGGATAACTTCTTTTAATTTGCTGTGCTGTTTCTGCAAGTCACAGACGCATGTGGCTAAAGGCATAAAAAGCTATATCAGCATTAAATTTTTAACAGCTCATTAAAATATTGCTTTGATTTATTTTCAAAAACTAGCATCTTAAAGTTGTAGCACACATAAGATACCTTGTTTTGATCAAATCAAATATGACGGCAAACTATTTTATTGTTTATGAACCATATTTCCATTTGTTTACCATTTAAAAACATGAACAGGTTTGAAATTGAATTATTTCAGTAGTTTATGTTTTTCACATTTTTTAATTTATGCATTTTCTCATAAGTATTTTCTTTATTAACAAATACACTTAGCAAAAATCATTAATTTATAAACAACATAAAATAAGAATACCGTACAAATCTTATGCCCTTACTTACTTATGCCAAAACGTAACATATACTTCAACTCTTACAGTTTCACAGAGTACAGTACATGCGTCAAGCAAGCCGAAGCCAAACTCTCCTTTGTAAAGGATCAATACGTATAACCGAAGCACATGCACAGTTATTGCGTAGCGTATGTAAAACCTAAACGGATGTGTATTTGTGTGAGAGTCTACATGCTTAGTGTAATTTATAAATGGCTAAAGCATATTTTAAACCACTTTGCGTGTTGCTGCTGCTGCTGCTAGTCCTGCTTTCTTTTATAAGCAACCGCTCTGTGTCTGTCTGTGGTTGCATACAACTTTACTTATGCGTTTTAGTTGTGCGCTTCAAAAAAAAATAAAAATGGCAAAAGGAACTGAATATATATAGAAAAATGTGCACATTTTGAATATTTGCATGCACTGCGCGAAATATGATTGCGTTTATGCAGCGCATATGACTGAAAATTTGTCATAAAATTTGAGTGGCCAAAAATGCAAAAGCGTGTTGCATACTTTTAGGGCGATACTTAGGCGTACTGCAGTGGCAAATAAATTTTATATTTTTTTAACGCTGCAGTACATTGCCATGCAATGAATTTCTTTATGTTTATTTGCATATTTATTTATTTTTCTTTGTTGTTTCCTTTTTAACTAGCATGCACACAGTTGGCTACGTTCTTTAACCTTTTGCATGCAAAGAGGCGCACATGCAGCTGCTTTAAAAAATTTTTCAATTTTCACATATAAAAGAAAAGTAAACAAACAAACAGCAGCGCAATTAAGTAAAACGCAAAGCACGCGCATACAACAAATTATGCAACACAAATTTGACAAATCGCCATAAAACGTGCAGGCACGAAAAAAAATAGAATAGAAAATATATTTCAAATATATATATTTCAAGCATATAAAAAAATTGCAATGAAAATGAGACAAATGAAATATGTGCTAAAATAAATTGTTAACACATTTTCTGTTTCTGCTGCTGCTCGGCATCCTGTCTGCAGACGTCTCAATATATTTTATATGCAATTTTCAAGCGTATGCGTGCAGAGAAAATTATGCAAAAATATTTTACAACATTTTGCATCTTTTCTTTGCGCTGCTGTTGCTGCTGCTGCTGCAGTTGCATCGAAAAACGGCAACCATATTGCCTTGCCAGCCGTGTAGCTGTATGCTTAAGGCAATCAGTCAGTAAGTCAGTGAGGCATGCAATGGCGCAACAAAAACAACAACAGCAACAGCGTGCATACGAAAAACCTCAAAAAAGAAAAAAAAACAACAACAGGCAAACGGCATGCAACGACAACAGCTGCTTGTTGTCATACATAAATATTTAAATGCCGAGTAAGCAACAGCAAGCGCAATATGCAAAAGGATAAAAAAACAAAAAAAGATGCACGCAAAACGTTTGATTTGGTTTTTTCGATTTGCTTATACTTCGCCCCTCAACGCGCGTATTTGCATCAGTTGGCAGTTGTACGTACACGATGTCCTATGTATGTCCTTTAGCCATGTTTGATTTGCAATTTTCTATGCAATCAGACACCCGCAAAGCGTCTACAGTGCGGTGTTTTGGGTTTTGTGGCAGTGCCTGCTGCCTTCATGTCTGCCCGCCTTAACTTTTCGGCATCTAAATCCCTAAAATTGGCAATAAATTTGCCGTTGACTGAATTTCTGTTACAACAAATTTGCTTGCATATTTTATGTTAGATTTCGAGTTTTGTTACACTTTATTCCATTTGTGTTTTTTTTTTTTTTCTTGTTTTTGAAGCCGGGTTTTATTGCTTTGCCTTTGCCTTAAATAAATCTTAACACATTATTTTGCACTACACCACAACAGTTGTGAAATAACTTCTTCAAATGCAGTTTATATCTGCGCAGTCATAATTTTTGTTCAACTATGATTTAGTGTAAATATTTTGCAAGTATTTTGTGAGTCAAATGCAATTAGTTGCTAAGACTTTCTTCGTCTTGTTTTTTATTTTCATTTGGTTTTCACTTGTCTCTTGCAAGTTGTCTTCACATTGTAGGCAAAAACTCATGCACCTAAGCTGTGAAGAAGCTCAAGTTTTTCGTAAAATTAATGTTGCGTAATGCAAAAGTTCCAAATCATTGATTAAATGGCAACAACGTTCGCACGTTGCGCACAACACGGCGTATGAGCATTAAATGTAAACAAAAAGCAGGCAATACTTTTTTTCTCCCTCATCTTTTATGTTTTCTTTTTATTTTTTGTTATTTATTTCAATTTCTTGCTATTTTTAGGTTTTGTTTATTTGCCGGTCAAATGCCTTTTCAGCTAATCGAAAGTTACAAAACAATTCTTGCCTAATGTTGTAGAAAATGAACATTAGCATGATCAAACACGGTGCGCTCTGTTTGAGAAAACCATTTGTATATATATCGAAGCGCCTTCAACTGATAAACCAAGTCAAATTATTCAATTTATTAAATGTACGAAATAATTTAACTAGCCTATAAACCGTTAATGTCTGAGTGTAGGAGGGTATACTAAAAGAATCACTCAGCCCAAAGTTAAAAAAACTAATAAAACAGCAGCCAAATGTTTCGAGAATTGTCTAAAAAA
>JBAMBQ010004751.1:0-10131 GCA_037044495.1 Stegana nigrithorax | reverse complement strand
GAAATAAAAAGAGAAAATTAAATTAGACAAGTTAAAAAAGAAAACCCGATATATTTGAAATTAAAGCTGAAGTGCAAAAGAAAGTGAAATAATTCGTGAAAATCTTAAAGAAAGTCTCTACAAAAAATATTCCAATAATAGTTTAATACGGTCACTCACTTATGCAACAATTACGTGTTGGGCGATTTGAAAACAGCTGATCACAGTTAGCGTACAAGAACAAACAATACACCCGAACGCACTAAGTTACTTTAACAAAATAAAAGTTTTAGCAAATTGCCAACCAAAACAGTATTATTCCGCAAGAATACCAATATATGAAAAAATAATTAGTTTTTTATTCAAGTTAACACCAGTTACACTATTAAAAGCACCAATGTATTAATAACTAGAAAGGCAGGGCTATAGTCGGGCGTAACCGACTATAGAAAACCCTGTACCCAATCCAAAACTGAATATATATTTTTTGTTGCTTTAATATTTTGTATTCATTATGTAAGGATATCTCAAGGAAAAAAATTTTTTTTTTGGCAAAAACCCATTTTTGGCTGTTCGTTCCTGTGGCAGCTATATGTTATAGTTAACCGATATTTATCATATTCAGGAATATGATTTTATATTACTTAAAATCATTAAACCCAGAATAAAGAACCGATATCTTAATAAACAAAATAGTTTTTCTCAGTAAATGTTGTTTTTCGGCCGATCGTTCCTATGACAGCTATATGATATAGTAAACCGATATTTATTATATTCAAAAGTATGATTGCATATTGCCTAAACTATCAGATCCAAAATTTGGTAACGATACCGTAATAAACAAAAAAGTTTTTCTCAGTAAATGTTGTTTTTCGGCCGATCGTTCCTATGACAGCTATATGATATAGTACACCGATATATATTATATTAAGATATGTAATTGGGCATTAGCTAGAACTGTTAAATCTGAATTTTGGTGGAGATATCTTGAAAAACAAAAGGGTTTTTGTTAGTAAACGTGGGTTTTAACCCGATCGTTCCTATGGCAGCTATATGTTATAAGTCGAATATCGAAAAAAAAAAACTCGTTATGTCTATGGATTGGGAGAGTCTTCGTGCATAATTTGGTGGTTGTTGGTCTTACCGTTTCTGAGATCCGTTTGTTCATACACACGGACACAGAGACGGACAGACGGACATGGTTAGATCGACAAGCCTTTTAATGCTGATCAAGAATATATATATTATTTATGGGATCTGCTTCGCCTCCTTCTGCCTGTAACAAACATTTGCACAACTTTAATATATCCCTTACCATATTTTGGTACAGGGTATAATTAGTTGGAATAAAAGATGAAATAAAGTCCAAACGTGTTTCATACGACAATTTTAAATAGTAAACTACGATTACTACCAATGAGAATACTCAAAGCCCAAATATCTACCTTTGATCAGTGAAACAATAATCTGCGCTTAAATATCATCTGAGTAGTATATGATTATGAAATTTTCCACTCGCATTAGTTTTGAAAAAAAATTTTTTTGTTTGTAATAATAGCAAAGTAATATTTTTAAATCATATTCTGTATTAATTTAAATTGTAGTTAAATTTCAATATTGGCTAAACCAAAGATTGCAATATTTTTATACAAATTGCTTATTTTCTTTTTTTGTTATTATAAGTATTTAAAATGTTTTTCGTTTTTTGTTTTTGGTTTTATGTTTTTTTTTTTGTAGATTGTATATTAACATAATAATGTTAATGAATTCATAGTAGTAATGCAATTACTATATACAAGGTGAGTTCGAAAGTAAACAGGACTTTTTGAATCTAGCGCCCTCTAGTGGCGCCATCTATATGTCAACTGGTGCGTTAGAATCTGCTATCGTTTATCGACTTCCAGTAAAAATTTCATGACATTTCATCTATTGGAAGTGAGGTTATTGCGTTTTAAGTGTCAGTATGTTTTTGTCATCGGTGCGAAAATGAGCTTCGAACAAAGAGCCAACATAAAATTTTGTTTTAAAATTGGTAAAACTTTTACCGAAACGTTTCAATTGATGAAACAAGTTTATGGCGATGATTGCCTATCCCGTAGCAGAGTGCACGAGTGGTTTCAACGTTTTCAAAGTGGTCGTGAGGACATAAATGACGATGAACATGTGGGCCAACCAAAATCCGTGATCACCGAAAATTCCATCGAAACTGTGCGTGAATTCATAAAAAATCAGCCGAAATCATCATTGAAATTCATGGAAATAGAATTGAACATCTCCAAAACATCGATTTATCGCATTTTGACCGAACATTTGGGCTTACAAAAGGTGTGTGCACGGTTTGTTCCGCACAAATTGACTGACGTCCAAAAATTGCTCAGAATTCAACATTGAAGGACATCATTAAAGAGGCAAAAAAAGACCCGGACTTCCTTTACAAGATTGTGACTGGAGACGAAACGTGGTGTTTTCAATATGATCCCGAAACGAAACGCCAGAGTGCTGAATGGAAGGCGCCGGACGAGCCGAAACCCAAAAAATCGCGCCTGGAGAAGTCAAAAGTGAAGACAATGCTGATTTGTTTTTATGATTCCAAGGGTATTGTCCACAAAGAATTTGTTCCACCCGGCCAAAACGTTAATGCGGTATTCTACCTTGGAGTTTTGAAGCGTTTGGTGCGCCGTATTCGACGTGCTCGGCCCGAATATCGCGAAGATGGAAGTTGGCGTTTGTTGCACGATAATGCGCCGTCTCATCGATCGACGCTTGTGTCCGACTATTTGACCAAAAATCACATTTTAACCATCAACCACTCCCCGTATTCACCTGATATGGCACCGTGCGACTTCTACCTTTTCGGAAAAATGCATTTGCCGATGAAAGGAAAGCGTTATGCAGACGTAGAGGCCATTCAAAAGGCTTGCACCGGCATACTGGCGGCCATACCGGGCAACGAGCTAAAACACTCGTTCGACATGCTTTTGGACCGTGCAAAACGCTGTATTAAAGCAGAAGGAGACTATTTTGAATAAAATAAATTGATTTTGCCGAAAAAACTATTTATTCTGTCTTTTTTTTAAAAGTCCTGTTTACTTTGGAACTCACCTTGTATATACATTAATTATTTTTGGTATTAATACTTGTATGTAATATTATTATTAATTCAAGAGTTTTTGCTTATAATTATTGCTATCTTACAATATGTTTGCCTCAGCGCTACCGCTAATGTGGCATTTTAGTGAGTTTCTTTGTGGAAAGCCTCAGCACTCTCACTGTACAAAAATTTTTGTTTAAAGATTTTATATTATTTGTATGTTTATATTACCTTTGTTATCTTTGTGGAGTTCCTGCTCCAGTTTGTCGAGCTCTTCTGTTAGCATAACCGCTATATTTCAAGGTGGTGGATTTTCCCCATAGAGTGTTCTTCTGAGTTGGGCTGCTCTCTTTTGTTTCTCGTTTCTGTGTTCCTTCAGTCGATTTTCCAGTCCTTTTATTTTCTGCTGGATGTTCTCCCTTGTGTTGTAGTTGGTTGTCTCAATCAGGGAGTTCCTCAGTATTGTTCGATTTCTTCTTAAATTCGCCAGTTTCCCCAATCTTCGCTTTGGTGGTTTCGGCGTCTCTGGTATTTTCGTCAGATGAGCTTCTTTTTCAGCTTCTTTTTTTCGTTTTTGTTGAACTGATTGTTGTCTATTTTTATACTCATCTATAGTGAGTTTTTTCGGCCCAGCACTCATATTCACGAGCTTATCTTCGTGCGAGCTTATGACCGAGCTGGTTTAGCTGTTGACCTTATTCAGTTTTGTAATTCACTGGTTTCGGTCAGTGTGTTGCACTTTTCCGTGCACGTGTTATCAGAGAATATGTATAATAAGAAGATGCATGACCCCGTTGAAATCGTTTCCACCTGGGTCCTGTCGCCAGGATGATAAGATTGCGTGGGACCCGGACTTTATCGTAAGGTGGCATACATTTTTTTCGGTGGTAGTTGCATGTGTATGTAATGATGGTCTTCATATACACAGCGTTTTTTTGATTATAGTTGTTGGGCTAGCCGATTGTGCATATTTGTTGTTGCGCTTGTTTCTTTTTCGGTAGTTGTCATGTTTGTGTATGTGTGTGGTGATTGTCTTCATATACAAAGCATTTTTGTCACGATTGACATTTTTTAGAAGTTTCATTTGTGAAGCTACAGTCGAAACTCGATAATCCGAAGAATGATTGCAGGCCCAATTCAGACTATCCAATATTTAGAATTTCAGAATTGTTGTCCAAATATTTTTCCAACAAACCGTGCAAAAAAAGTAACAATTAAATTCACATTACACATTGGGCGATTAGAAAAAGCTTAAAGTCAAAACTAGAGATTTCAGTAAGTGCGACAGACGCAAATAGAGCTGATTATTTTCAAAGAGAAAGAGTGATATTACTAGTATTCTTTTGATTTAGTCAATTTCACTGTTGCTCTGCTAATCACACCATATCAGAGTTGGCATATATTTATAAGTTATTTCGAAACCATGTAAAAAAAAAACAATGTAAAAAGAGGATAGGGTGTAATTGTTAACCCATATTAGATTTAAATCAGTATTAAGTTAATTTCACAAGACAAAATATTTAAAACTTTTGAGATATTGAAAAAAAGAAAAAAAAAGTGCACAGAGCATTTTCTTTTTATAAATTTTCTGTAATCTACTATCTTCCATTTTTGTATATATATTTTGGTTAGCTCAAAATTCAAAATGCCAAATTGAAATGGAGCCTTAATACGCCTTGCGGTCAACGCTATTGGTCTGCCGCTTAGCAACCGAGAGATCACAACGTCCATTGCCAGAGCCTTGCATGTGCCACCTGAGCAGGTACGCTGCATACTCGAGGTCACTTTGGAAAAATAAAAATCAATGGAGTGCAATAGTGAATAGCTTTGTTTCTTTCCTGCTTCATTCCTAACATGCAGCAGTTTCAGTTCATTAGTTTGCTTATATGGGTGAGGGACATTACTTTTTTTTTTATTTCTACACACTGCCTGATTCGAAAACTACTGTCGGAACGAATTTTTTTTTTAATTTTTTTATTTTTTAATGATGTTTCTTATTTTTATTTACTTACTTATTAGTGTACATTCTTATATAAAGTCTTGTTAAATTGCGGTTGAAAATGCGTAATCTCGACACACAACCAAGCCAACTGCCAGCAGCTGTCGGTAATTAAGCCACAATTAATGAAAAACAGTGCACAAATAAAGTTTATTAATATAAATACTGGGGAAAAACTACTGGGGCATTATTAAATGTCAATTAATACGAAAATAAAGGAATAAGTGGACTATTAGAAGTACCTGCGAACATAGTTATGTCTCAAATTTAATATAGTATCGGACAGCAAAGTTGTATAGCAGAAATTTTGTAATTTTAATGTTTTTAAATTTTTATATTTAAATTTTATCGCGTACGTCATATGCAGAATTCGAATCCAATCTAATCGAATCTTTTGTCATTTTTAGCCCTGAGAACTAATATTAGTCAATTCGGCTAACATCGCTTACAGTTTGTTGCACTGTTTCTCAAGAAGTATTATTGAAAAATGAACCATTAAAAAAATTTTATCGTCCCTTACGTCATACTCTAAAAGAAGTATTTTGAAAGAGTTGATATTCCATTAAGGACGTTTTTGGTTTTTCCCATTGCAAATAGGATCAATGCACTTGTTCCTAATTATGGGTTTTTATTCTTCTGGGTAATCTGTCGTTTGCTTGCGTGTAGGCGTGAGTTACAAATGTTGGAATGCAAGGTAGGCATATGTTCGTCACTTTCTTCATACAATATAGACGAAAAAGTTTTCATTATGATGACCCTTTTTGAGTTTTTACACCCTGTACCAAAAAGTGGTACAGGATTGCATTATAGTAGCAGACCCCAAAGTACATATATTCTTGATCAGCATCGAAAGGCGAATCGATTTTGGTCATCTGTTGATTGCCTGTGTGTGGGCTTAAGTTGCTCATTGACATTTTATAAAGCTGGCCCTTCAAAGGTTTTTATACCCCGTACCAAAAACTGGAAGAGGGTATATTAAAGTTGCGCAAATGTATGTAACTGGCAGAAGGAGGTATGGCAGACCCCATAAAGTGTATATATTCTAGACCAGCATCGATAGGCGAGTCGATCTAGCCATATCCGTCTGATCACGAATATATATACTTTATGGGGTCTGTCACGCCCCCTTCTGCCTGTTACATACATTTGCACAGCTTTAGTATACCCTTTACCATTTCTTGATACTGGGTATAAAAATAAAATAAATAAATATTTAGCTCTATAACCCGAGGTGAGTTTCGGCTGCCTCTTTCCCCGACACTTGTGTTGTGTGCGCTAATTTTACGCACAAATGACTGGGACCTTCTGCTTATCGCCGAATCCGAACGGCACTATTTGAGAGCTTTTCATGGCAAGTGTTAACTCTCAATTCTGTTGGCAGCAGAGTGTGAGAGGACGACGACTCTACAGAATATATGTGCATCCTAAGAATTGCATAAGTCAGACAAAGAAAAACAAGCAATTTTTCTATGACGTCATACATACAACATGGGGGCGCTCTAATGAGAACGCCACCTAACGATAATGAGAGTGGTCCGACTTCTGTAACACCTTGGCGTCACCTTCTATTTATTACACCATGATTTGTGGTAATGTTTTTTTGCATAGAATATCAAGAAAATGACCACATTAAGCTTATTAGCTGAATAATGTAATTAAAATTTTAACAAGGTATTAATTAGAATTTGATAATTGCTTGTATTTTGTTTTTGTAGGAAAAATTTTTGATACTAGGGATTCCAAAACAGACCACGGGGTCATGTGTTATAGAGTTGTCCACCTTCTTCATGGACATTCCCTTTCATTCACTCACTCACCAACAGAGTGATGATATATGATTAGATTTTCCGTCTTTCTAAATGCCTCTCACTTTCTTTTGACATTTCTCAATTCCTCTGTAATATGTGAAACAATCAGTTTATTATTTTTATAGCCAATATAAAGTTTATTTATTTACTAATTAATAGTTATATTATCATTTCTGCGCCTCAAAGTGAATTCATTTATTAGGCAAGACGGCGGCCTTTTTATATGTTAATTTATTAGTTATTTAAATGCTAGTTAGTTACGTTTAATTACATTAGTTATTTAAATGCTAGTTTGTTACGTTACTTTTTTCATAAAATTTATTCTTATTTACTTTAATTGTAATTTATGATAAGCGAGCGATGTGGAAAATTTATTTAGTGAAAATTAAAATTTTTTTTTTTTTTTGATTTAAATCATGAGTTAATCTATCCTTATTTACTATTTGTAGTTTATGTTTACTATCTTCTATTGTAACATTGTTTTTATTATCTATGTTTATTATTTTGTATTGGCCCAAATATTTACTTGCTAGATTATGACCTGAATTATTTTCTATAAAAACTAAATCTCCTGTAGCTAATTTGCTAATTAGCTAAAAATGTGTATTCCTATCGTAAATTAGTTTTTTTTTTCTTTCGTTTTGGTTAATATTTCTTTGGCACGCTGGTGGAAGTCTAAGTCTGTGGGGGTTTTTCCAAATATTAGTTCGAATGGGCAGTATTTATACGTCATTGACGGTGTGGTGTTGTAACATTAAGTAAAGTATACTATCCATTCGTCCCAGTCGTCTCTGTTGATTCCTATATATGATCTGAAGTATTCATTGAAAGTTCTATGTACACGTTCTACCGTACCAACAGTTTGATGATGGTAGGCCAACCGCCTGTGATGTTTTCTATTTTTAATTGTGTACATAGCTCTTGTAAGAGTTGGTTTTTATACTCTAGTCCCATATCTACTATTATTTTTCTTGGTGGATCGTAGATTAATATGAAGTTATCAACTAACGCTTTGGCTACAGTTTTTGCTGATTTGTTTTTTATTGGTATTGTTATTAGATATTTAGATAAGTCACAGATTATTGTTACAATGTACTCGTTACCGGTTCCGGATTTCGGTAATGGGCCTACTGTATCTATTAATACTGTGTCGAATGGTGTTGGTGGGTTTGGCGTTATAATCATTGGATGTTTTGGGTTTCGTATAGTTTTGTTCTTTTTGCATGCTTCGCATTGCTTTATATAATTTCGAACGTTTTGTGTCATATTTTTCCATACAAATTTTTCTGTTATTTTATTTAATGTTCTTTGTAATCCTTGATATCCTCCAGTTATTGGGTTATAATGGTATTTATGGAATATTTCCAGAATTTTTCCTTTGTTATTTATTTTGATTAGTTTTGGCGTTAACACTAATGTTAAGTTTCCTTTTATTAATTTGTTTCGTTTTTCTTTGAATTTATTTAAACATAAGTATTTAAATATTTCGTCATTCAATGATAGCTTGAATTTCCTAATTTTTTGAATGCTGGCTTCTTTATTGAGCCTAGAAAAAAATATTCCTAAGTCGATTTCATCTTGACGAATCATTTTGTTAATTATAAATTCATGCAATATTTTACGACCTTTTTTAATTTGAATGATAATACTGGTAATCGTTTGTATTCACTTTTATTAAGTGCTTCCTGGATTTTAGGTATGGTTATTTGTGTTTTCTCTATTTTTGCTATATTTTGTTTATCTTGTCTCGATTGTTGTCTTGTTATTATGTTTATATTATTTTTTTTCTCTATATTTTTTATATTTTCAAAATCTATTCTTGATAGTGCGTCTGCTGAATGATTGTTTTTTCCTCTCAAGTATTCTACTTCAAAATCGTATTTCTCTAAGTCTAATCGCATACGTGTCAATTTCGATGATGGGTTTTTAAGTATGAATAGCTATGTTTATTTACTGTCAACAAATATCAAATATCTAGTTAAGCAAATACACCCATAAGGCCCGATGTACAGTAGTTAAAAAACTTGATTATAGTCCGAGATAAGACTGATGGCAAAAAAAAAAAAAAAAAAAAATTTACTGTCAACAAATTTTGTTGTTGAGTCCGTGATGTTTTTAAAGTCACCTGCTTCCATTATTAATTTTACCCGTTCATGGTTACAGTTTGTAATCATGGCTTTGAATGCCACGTTTGTGGCGTATTCACAGGCTTTTTCTGTGGTTAGTCCATCGAAGATGTAAGCCGTTTTTAATGCCTTTTTTACGTCTTCAAGTTCTTTAATAAAAGTGTTGGCTGGCTTACAGCCTTGCTTAATGTTCATTATTTTTGCCGTGAGTAACTTTATTCATTCTCCTTTTATGGATCCTTTCAACTTAGCAATAATTTCTGTTATTGTAGCTTCTTTATCTATTAAGTCTCTAGTGTGTCCTTTCAATTTAGTTTTTATCACGATTATTACCTGTGATTGGTATTCGTGTTTAATGGAGTCTATAATTAATAGTCCATCTATAAAAGATTTTAGATTTTCAGGCTTACCGTCGAAATCTGGTATGATTTCCGACGTAAATTTTAAAAATTCAATTATGTTTTGCGCCATGTTGGGTGCTTGTTGTATTAATTGTCCCTCTTTTTGGTTTTCTTCAGATTTATCGTTTTGCTGTACGACTATTTCTTCTAAGGGTATATAGTTTTCAACATCCATTTGTTGTTTTGAAAATTCTAATAATTTGTTTAATTTCTTATTAATCGTTTCGTGGATTAAACTGATTTTTCCTAATTGTGTAGGGTCTATATATTGCGTATTTTCCTTAATTAATATATTAACCTTTTTTTTTTTTTTATTTTTTTCGCAGACGTTGTGGTAGCGCACTACCAAGCAAGAGGACTTACAAAACCAGACCTAGTGTCTGTTCCTCAGCTACGACCGATAGTGGTCAACAGCTGCTTTATCTACTTAACAAATTTTGCAAATTTTATTATTACTAAAGGATTACAAAAACTAATGAATAAAATTAAAAAAACTAGATTAACATTAAAATTAATACAATTATTAAAGTAAAAATTAAAATAAGAATATAATTCTATCTAATTTCGTTAAATCTACGAGTAAGAATAGATTTCAAAGTATGAAAGGCTATGTTAGAAAATAATTGATAGTTAGAGTTATAAGCCAAACATATGTTGTATGTAAAAGGGATCATGCAGTAAGAAAGATGATCGTGCAGTGTTTAGTCTAATAGGTGAATAATATCTA
>JBAMBQ010004750.1:0-51228 GCA_037044495.1 Stegana nigrithorax | reverse complement strand
GGCTAAATAGAAAAAATTGACAGATGATGCATTTTCGCATCAGCGATGATGTGCGGTAAGGAATAAAACTGAGAATGTTGCATGCCAGTATTAAAAGCTCTCTTCATTTTCTTGCTCTATCTCACTCTGTATCTCTCTTTCTCTTTATTTCGTTCCACTTCTCTCTGCCTGCCTGCCACCTTGATTCCAAGCCATGATCAATTGAATTGTGTGTGCTGCAGCATGCATCTTCGTCACTTTAAATAACATTTTGGCGTTTTCTATAACTAAATTTGCCACAAGGCATGCATGCAAAAACAAAAACAAAAAAAAAAAAAAGAAAAAACAATTCGCAAAAGTTTACGAAACGAGCAAAAGTGCTGAAAGTCAGGGTTGGCAAGCGTAAATTGCCAGTGCCACATTGTGAAGCTGCTGCTCGCCGCTGCTGCACCCCCTGCACTGTGGAAAAGACGAATTCAATTTCAAGTTTTTCTTACCTAATGTAAACGCCCACTTGAGCGCAGCGGCCCACACACCAATGCGTAGCACACAAGTGCAGGCAGACCAGCAAACTGCTGCAACTGCACGATGCTGCATGAGGGCACGTGTGGGCTGCATTGCATGCATGTGCTACTGTTGCTGTTGCTGAGGCTGTGGCTGTTGCTGCACCATCAGCGTGTTCTTTAACTTCTACTTCGTGCACACACATGCACATACAGCACACACATACATAAACACATATGTTTGTACTCTGCCCCTCTGAGCTTATGTGGTATATAATTCTTCTTGCCAAAGAAAAGTGCAACTGTGCACTTAGCATTTTCTTTTTTTCGTTTCTCATTCTCATTCTGCCCTTTCCTCCCTCTTGCACTCTGTTACTTGCTAGCCCCCTAGTTTACTTCACAGTTCTTTTCTTTAACTAACTGTAAGACCTACCACAGTTGCTCATCAGCCACGCTTAAATGCTCGGCGTGCGTTTCTGATGTTTTACTGTACCAATGAAGCTGCAATTGATGCCATTATAAAGATGGCATTTGTAACTGTAATAATAATGGCGACACAAGTGCTAAACACCTCACAGACCATTCTAATAATGTCCTGCAATGAAACTCAATATAAGTATAGTACTTATATATCTATATGTCAACCATTCGACCGATTCGATTTTTATTTTAGCTAATTTTCGTTTAATCAGAAAATATTAAATGAAACTATTTTAGAACTGTGGTATTGGAATGTTCTTGTGGAATGTTACCAAATCGGAGATTTTACTCCAGAGCGGCGTAATAAGTGGGCGTGTCAGCAGCTGAACTGAAATTTTAAAACTCCGAGCCATGGCAATCAGGTTAGTCAGGTTTGTGTAATCGAGTATTTTTGCTATTTTATTTTTGAGATCCTATTTGCCCAGCCCACAGCGCAATCGCAACGCGTAAAACTTTTCCTGCACTCGCCTATGCCGCCACCGGCGCCTCCTCGGCACACGCCCCAGCAATTCACAAAACTTTGCATTTGTTGTTCGCTCAAATTTATGCCAACACTACAGTATGTGTGTAAAAAAAAAAAGAAGAAAAAAAGTTTAAAAAAATGAAAAAGGCACAAAATTGTTGATGTGCTAATTTGGCAATCAACGTGGAAAGTGTTGAAACTCGAGGAAAACTCATGCAAAATTCTCTTCTTCTCTATGTTTTCCTTTTTCTTTTGGCTTTTGCAACAAAGTCTGCAAAATGATGCAAAACAAATTACTGTAAAATGCGCAAATTGATTTTTAAGCTTTAATATAAAAAGTTCATAGCAGAACATGGTTGATAGACACACGAGGTACCTACACACACACACACACACACACACACACACTACAACGCCCATGCAGTTAAGTACATAATATACATACATACATGTACATATGTATATAAGATAATGCCGGCAACCTATGTACATATGTATAAGGAAACTATCAAATCCTACCTCCTTCAAGGACCCAGTTTACTTTGCATTTCGTGAATACTCTCAGTCAGTTTCCCTAGGCGGTAAACTTAGCTTCTCAAGAAGAATCGAAATTTGACGTGGTGACAACATTGGACTGCTTACATTGAGCATTCGGACATTATCTGAGTAAATAAATAATAATTTTCCAAACTGGTTCGAACTGCATTTGTGTAACCTAAACTAAAATCATTGTGGGGCAATTGGGTTTTGTTTGTTTGGCGTTGCAAAGGACTCATCATCGGGAGCTGCCAAATGCATGCTGCAACGTTAACGTTTTCTTGTTAGTGCAGTTGTTGTTGTTGTTTTTGTTGTTGTGATCAAGCCGAAAGTTTATTATAAGTTTTTGCTTAAAAAATGCCAAAGTTTATCATTAATTTGCACTAATTAAAATTTTCGCCGAAGAGCAGCAGACTCTGACAACGTCAAGAAGAAGACAAGCAAACAAAGCCGAAGCAAGTGTAGGCAAAAGAAAAGTCTCCCACGTGCAACCGCCTTCCTCGCTCTCCCCCTGCATACGAAGAGCATCCACTCAGCTCAGCTCAGCGCATCGGCGACGCCGCAACGGGTATGCGACCATGTCATGACACAGACTGCAGGATTTTCGCTGGCGTTGGCGCTGGCGGTGCCTGTTATTTATGTTAATTTAGTACAAAAATTTTTCATGCAATTCATGCAAGAAGAAAATAAATTGTGGCAAACTTAAACTTTCGCATTATACCCACAGCCATGCCAATGCCCATGCACTGTCGTGATGCAGAGTAAACTGCAGAGAGCCGCCAACGTCACTCGCTCATCAGGCAGCGCGCAGCTTACTGCATGCCAAGTCGCTGCCTGCTGTGTGCTAGCCTGCCAACCGCATTGGCTCAGTGAGTTGCTTCAGCGTTTTTGATTGACATAATCCTCGACTGCCTTTGCCGCTGTGGCAATCTGTTGACGCTCCCACGACGTAGTCGTCTTTGTGCTTATGCTCTGGCCGCATAAACCTAATGAATACGCCGAGCAGAGAGCGGTGGAGTGAAGGGAGCACACGATAAGCTAAACTATGATAAAGCCCAACCAAACAGCAATTGTAAAGATTGTCTAGATCACGCTGCCAAGGTATGTAAGGGCGAGGGGTAAGCGCAAGAAATAGTTGCCTTGCAACACTGGCTGTTTCTTAGTCAAATCTAACGTAGGGAGACTCACATGACAAAAGGCGTATCCTCGGCTTTCGACATTCTCTGCAATTTGATCTGCTTAGCTTATGCTTTAAATTTGCAAGAGATGTGGAAGAGCTTCTTGTTGTTTGCCTTTAATACACCGCAAGTGATTAATTAAACTACTACAACGAGCGCACTAGTGAACACTGCACATCACAATAGTTAAAAGTCAACTAAGAACACATTGTTCAAACGTTTTTAATAAAGCACACAATAGTAACAACAAACACAAGAACAACGATTGTAAAGACTTTCCAGACTTTGCGTCCCTTTTGCGCTTGTGTAAAACGCAAACTAAAAGGCACGACGAGATTTAGTCCAAAAGATGACAACTTGTCATAAAGAGCGTTGTTTTATTTGTTGTTGTTGTTGCTGTTGTTGCTGATGATAATAAGCGAGCCGGCTGCTGCTGATAAACGCATTGTACTCGCTACTCGTTGCTTTGCTGCTATTCTTATTTCTGTGTGGTGAAAAGTGCAAAGCTGCTCATTATGATGATGTTCGAGATTAAGACAAACGTACAGTTGACAATTGACAATTGAACCAAACCGAAAAAAGACAATGCGCTGCAAAAGTGAAGTTGACACGCATGCATGGCGAAAGGGAGCACAAGCATCGGCAGCTTTATGCACCTGCCTTTTACATGGGCAGCCCAAAGGCATGTACATGCATGATGACGCGTTGTCCTGCTCGCACGCATGCACTGTGCCATGCCTACTGGGCTTTGTTTCGATTTGTTTTGTTTTCACACAGCCGACGTGAAGCCGGTAATTGTTATCATTGCGTTAGGCCGCAGTCTTCTCCACTGACAGCTTTGAGTAACTGTTGCATTTTGTTATTATCGCATGAAATATATACATATATGTGTAACATACGTACACATATGCTTGCTTATCAGAGGGAAGCTAATTAAAGAATAAAATTACTTAAGCACTTGTTGTTGCACACGATATCAAGTTTCAACACAGCACCAAAGAAATTCCAGCATCTATAAAACAACAACGGACAATAATATTTGCATACATGCTTTATCTGCTAAGCTTTATTTTATTTTTTTTTTTCGCTGTACTTTATTGAAAAGAATTTTAAAATCTGTTTAATGCATCCAAACAAGTCCATCAAATGCAGCACGACACTAATAATTGCTTTGTTTAACACTAACATCAGTTATACCTTGCTTGCTTCCACCATCTGCGCAAGGTGCCGTTTTTATACCCTGCACCAAGAAATGGTAAAGGGCATATTAAAGTTGTGTAAATGTATGTAACGCGCAGAAGGAGGCGTGGCAGACCCCACAAAGTATATATATTCTTGATCAGCGTCGAAAGGCGAGTCGATATAGCCATGTCCGTCTGTCGGTCTGTCTGTCTGTATGAACGTACGGATCTCGGAAACGGTAAGCCCTACAATCACCAAATTTGGCACGAAGACTCTGCCAATCCATAGGCATAACAAGTTTATTTTCTATTTTCGATATTCAACCTATAACATCTAGCTGCCATACGAATGATCAGTCGAAAAATGGCTTTTACTAAAAAAAAAATTTTTTTTCTTACGATATCCTTACATAATGAATACAAAATATTAAAGCAACAAAACATATATTCAGTTTTGGATTGGGTACAGAGTTTCCCTTCACATTACATTATATAATCTTTGATTAATTTTATCTTTTGTTTAACGTATATTGTACGCATTTGTTGTTGCGCTTGTTTCTTTTTCGCGGGTAGTCGTGGTCATGTGTGTGGTGATTGTCTTCATACAGAAAGTATTTTTTGTGGCGATTGCCATTTTTTTAGCAATGCAAGAATGTTGTTGTTGTTGAATTTGGTGTGTGCACAAATTTCTCGCAGCAGACCATCCTTTTGCTTGCTACATTTTAAAAGTGCCTCGTATGAAAAGTCGTTAGTCGATGGTACCGCCTGAAATACATGAGTTTGAGTGTGCGTTTTGATGATTTTGAAGAGTGAATTATCGAAGTAGTTCTTAATCCTTGCTTTTTACAAAACATTTTCTATGCCTTGCTGTCGCATTTTTAGTGTTACGGGCATTTCTTTTTGCTTTTCATTTGAGCCTAGGCCGTCGAATTGAATTTGTGTATGCATTTGGACGGCAACGCCTGCATACTGCATATGCGTACGTTGCGAAGTGCGCACTAATAAGCGAATTTGTCATGATATATAATAAATATAACAACAAGAATAAGAAATAAGAAACACGACAAATTAAATACAATACCACAATCCATTTGATGCAGATTAGTCTTACTTTTTAGTCACGGTCAGTGGCATGGAACTCAGCCATCCCGCAAACATACGGAAACTTCTTTCACTCAAGTTATGGAAACTCAGCCTCATGCCTGCTCCACTCATTATTGTCTCATTTGATTAGTCTAGGACAGCGACTTATATATTATATAACACGCTCTTTATCAGATTATCTTCTTTCGTCGCGAAAAATTCCGTTTGTTTAAAAATATGCACAGAAGAGAAGCATTATGTGTGAGAGCGATAGACAAACATCACAACAAATGTGTCAAGGCGGTGACACTTATAACAAACTGATGACCATCATAACATGAATTTCGGGTTCCGAAGTCGACTTCTTGAAGTCATCAGTTAGTGTGTTTGGTCATCAGCCGTCAAGTGTTTGGAGCGGTCGAATCAAATCGCGCAATGGGAACCAAAGAGACAGACGCCGAGAGAGAGGGAGAGGGCGCGTTATCCGTCGTTCCTCCATTCTCTCCATTTTCTGCAATTATCGAACGATTCCTCTTTGTGCTCCTTGTCCGCAGTCCGCGCTGCCAACCCAGCTCAGCGCATCCACGCCCATGTCGTTTTTCTTATATATTTATTGTCTGTCTGATCAAACCTGATTACACTCAAACAGCTACCGTGTCGCTATTTTGAACAGCAGATTACAAAAAGAAACAAGTAAATCAGTGTGTAATAGTACATTGAAAATAAGACGCGTCTGCTATATCGCCATTTTCTCTTACGCAGAGTCATTACTTCGAACACAAGTTCGGCAACGTTGCTTAATTAAATGTGTGCAAAATACCACCGATAAGCAACAGTTAATGGCTTCTATTTTTCTGTTTTAACAGGTTTCTTTTCGATTATTGCCTCTGCATAGATCCAGCTAGGCGACAACACCACTTTTTTATGCATTTCAATTCAAAAACTACAACCAAAAGCGGTTTTAGCGGAATATGTAAAAACCCCTTGTGTAAATACGTTTGGACCGCCTCTGTATGTATAACAAAAGGATATGTGAAGGTCATGCTTTTTTTAATAAATTTGGGTTTTCTATGGCTGCGGCGTTTCATTTTTCTGTACTCAGATTTGTTTGTATTCAAATTTGTTCTCGGCTGATTATATTTGGTTTCCTGTTCTAATTTGAGTTTGGGTTTTTTTGAGTTGTTTTTCTATCGTTGAAAAAATATTTTTATTGAATAACATAAACATCAAAGCCGCAAAGTATGCAAAATTTTGCTGCCTTCCGCGCACAAAGCACACAATTTTTAACTGCTGAAAATGTCAGCATGTTGCTGTACAACAACAATCAGCATACGGGCGACTACGCTACGAATACGATTTACTTCTTCCAAGTGTTGTTTTCGTAGTCCCACTTGGACGAAATGCCTGTTATTGGTGCAACCTCCAAATCAATCATTCGCTTCAGCTGCGCTTTGCGATTTTCCTCATTGAAAGTAACGGGCAGGTCGTCATAGACTGCAAAAACACAGAAATACTGCTATTGGGCACTTCTTCTTCTTTTGTGTGGTTGCTGCTTACCATAAACGTTCATCAACAAGAAAATCCAAATGCCTAGACTGGTGATTATGAGGCCGACGCCCACATGGAATTTCCATTCGCCAGTGCCCGCTTTGACCTCTGACAAAGTCTGACAGAAGCTGGCGCGGTAGAGCGCCTTAATCTCCTCCTTGCTCAGTTTCTTCCAATCTTGCTGTTCTTTTAAGCGTAGTGCATTGATTTCGTTCGTCGGCTCGCGGAAGCGTATAGCTGGCATAGGATAATCGGGGCGATCAGCATAGCACGTAGTGCCGTTCCAACCGTAGCCAACGACTTCTCGTTTTCCGATTTTATCCAAAGTGTGAATCGATGCGGCGCCGCGCGGCACCTGCTGCGCTATTTGACGACGTAGTGCACTACCGACCAGTGCGAGTGCCATGTCTATAATGCTGGGGAAGGAGAGAAAACGCGATAAAGTGTTTTTGTAGTGTATACGTGACCGGCAGAAATGACGCATGCAAGTTATGCAAACATAAGAACACCCAGAAAACAACAAACACGAGTTATTTTTGTTAATCCAAACAAAAAATTTGCAATTAATTTTGCATGTGTGAATATTTACTTATTAGCGAAACTTGGCAAGGTTTGTTATCATTAGAGATCTTGTCTGTTTTCTTTAAAACAACGCAAAACACGCTGACTCTTGTGGAGAGTTACACAACTTACCGTTGACCAAAGAAGTATACTTAACCGCCTTTTTAACGTTGCTCTCAGCTTGACAGCTGCTAATCAATTATTACTTATCCACAAACGCGAGAACTGTGTGCTCTGCACAGCCCGTTATCAATAAATTTCTTAACGAACGCGGTTGCTTCAAATTTCAAACCAATCCAAACGTTTTTAGTTGCCTTTTTTCAATTTGTTTTCTACTCAGAGAGCACAAATAAATGAACTGTGTATTAAAAGAGGTTCAATTAATGTTTACTTAATTCTTGAATACATACATGTGCACATAAGTACTCGCCTACATTTTAGGTAAGATGGTCTTTTATGTTAAATTGTAATTAAATTCCAATTCGGAAAATGCAGCCCAGGGCTGCCAAAAGCATAGTATACGCTAGCACTTTAATAAGTATACCAAAAATATTCTACAGAAATTTCACCATATCTAATGAACGTTGAAAAATTCAATTCAAATGTACCGAGCAATTTTTCCTCTATAAATTCAGTAATATTCATTCAAGACGATTTAAATTTTTGCTTAGGCTGCAATGGGAGCAGCTGAGAGCGCCACCTATTACTGTCAGTTATGATCTTACGCTAGTCATTTGAATTTTGGCACTATGTTCAACACTAATACTGCTTTTTGACAATTTTACAACCGTTTTTATTAATTACGTCACCACTGGAGGGTGAGCGTTTTCTCTCAGCGAACTGGTGCTTATTTCAGCTGGATTGAGCTATTTGTTTGCATTTTGTTTTGATTACCCGGATGTTTTGTTTACATGTTTTTGTTGTTGTTGGGTTAGTCCATTGCGCATATTTGTTGTTGCGCACATTTATGTACTTGCTTTTTGCATTTGTGTATAAATAAATTCTATTTATCTTCTTGTGCAGCAAGCGTATTCTTTGGTCGTACGACCAGATCTGAGGGTGAACAAGGCTAGACAAGGGCGTAAGCAGCTTTCAATGAAGGGGGAGCCGAGCTTTTTTCAAAGTTTTTGAGCTATAACTTATAAACGCTACGGTCCCCGAAAGCATCCTCATACAACCTAACGTATACATAAAGTATAAAGGTTCTATAAAAATTTATGATATTAATTGATGCCACAAACATTTAGGGGGGAAGCTGCCATATTGAGCATCGATATGCCAACGTTTAACTTTTCACTGCCAACAACTGAATGTAGAAGACTTAATCAATCAAAAGCTACCAGAAACAGATACGAAATCAGCGGCTAATAACCCATATTTTGAATTAATTAAACGAGTATCTTGTTTCATTATTACTTCACGATGTTTTTCTCTGATAGTAATTACATTTGGAAGTGTGAATCTAACAACAGCAGCGTACGCTTCTAAATTTATGTTACTACAAAATCGATTTTTCTTTAACAAAGTGTGCAGAGTTATTCAGATGGACAAAGAGCACAGCGGCCGCTAAACGCGCCTGCAGTTCCTGTTGACTGAGATCATGTGACCATTCAACTCGTCCCCAAAACTTCAGTTGATACTCCTCTTCGAGACGCGCGCAAGATACCGCCTTTTCAACAGAAATATGCTGATCGATGACCGCGCATGCCAGCACAATCGATTTAAGCGTGTCTACAGCAAAAATGTAACCATGCAGTGTCTCCAGGCTATGTGAGTTGAAGTGCTTGGCTATTTGCATTTTATCTGCGGCCGAAACATGCGGCGGTGTAATGTTCATTGTTTTCTGTAGATGTGTCTCGTAGCGCTTGTTGAACCAATCGATCAGTGGGTCCCATTCATTTTGCTGCAGCTCGTGCAGATCCTTCTCATCCTATAATATGGGAGTAATAAGTAAGACAATCGCAGCAATGTCAGAAGCGTTTTATGCTTACATCATTCTGGAAGAGTACCGTATCAGTGGGCACAAAGTTCAGCAAATAGTTGACCATGTCTATTTTTGTATGGTTATTGGGATTATCCAAGGCCGTGAAACAAAGCGCAGACAAATGCATCTTCGAGCGTTCTATGTGTTCCTTCTGCGCGTCGAATTCGGTAGCAACCGCAATCGCCAGCGGTTCGCTTTGCACGGTAAACAGCGTGCCCTTAGGCGTCTTCAGCTTGCGATGGTCCAATGTGATTTCATATTTGCCATCATTGTAGAGCACTGATGTGTTTTTGTAGAAACGCTTCGGTGGCGCAGCTGTGGGTGTACATAATTGTTATGAAATCTTCAGCGGCGGCGCCGTCACTTTTGCACCTACCATAACAACGTTTTGTCACCTGCTGCTCTGCCTGTGTGCAACGCCAAGCAGACACACGAAGAATTCTAAGCGTATTTAGCATTATGCATTTAGTGTCAACTGTTACAAAATACAAAACGTTTTGATTTTAAAAAACACGTCCACAGAAACATGCCGGTCTTACGACGACGAATGATTGTCAGGGCTGTCACATCCCGCAGCCTTCCAACCGATAATAGGTTTTAAGATTGTTTTAGACAAAAAAATCGAATACAATGAATAAACATTGCTCGCTTTTCGATTTTTTGTCATTTGTTTGCAAACAGTTCCAGTTTTCAACCAATTTATAAAAAATAATTCTGTAGCCGGGGCGCCACTTTTAATTCCACTCGTCTTCTTCTTGACCAATGCGTAGGCCGAGGGCTGCAGACATATCAATAACAGCTGGCGTAAGCAGCTGTTCGCCGCCATTTTTTAGCGGCTTCATCATCAGCGTCATAGAGAGATACACAAAAATTCGGGAAAATAATAGTTACGAGCTAAAACGCACTGAATTTATTGTACACATTAAAAGCAGCAGTTTGCAACATGAGCGTCGAAGAAGAAGTTTTTAAAATACAGAAAAAAATGAGTAAAATAACAACAAATGATGGCACGGTGAGTTGCACTCCCACACGTTAGTAGTTTTTTTTCGCGTGATGTTGGCAAAAGATAGACTACCACCGTCCTCATTTTCCCGCGCAGACCTACATGTTTATTGTTGTGTTGCTTTTGTTTTAGGGCCAAGAGCAGGCGCTAGACCTGTTAAAGGCTTTGCAAACACTCAACATTAATCTTGAGATACTGACCAAGACGCGTATCGGCATGACGGTAAACGAGCTGCGCAAGAGTAGCAAGGACGACGAGGTAATTGCTCTTGCCAAGACGCTTATTAAGAACTGGAAACGCTTTTTGGCCGCGCCCGGCACACCAACATCGACGAACAGTAACAACAGCGGTGGCAGCAAGGAGTCTGCCAGTGGCAGCGCCTCAAAATCTTCCAGCAGCAGCAAATCCTCCAGCACTACATCGAGCGGCAAAGAGAAATCTGGTAGCTCGTCATCGTCGTCTTCAAAAGAAAAGGAAAAGAAAAGTTCATCATCCTCTAAGGATGACCGTAACAGTAGACCAGCACAGACCTCGTTTCCAGCCTCCGGCATGACAGACGCAGTGCGCATAAAATGCCGCGAGATGCTCGCAACTGCATTGAAGGCCGGTGATGTTCCCGAAGGCTGTCCCGAACCTGAGGAGCTGGCGGCTGAGTTGGAGGACGCCATTTACGCTGAATTTAGAAACACCGACATGAAGTACAAAAACCGCATACGCTCGCGTGTAGCCAATCTAAAGGATCCAAAGAATCCGACGCTGCGTGGCAATTATATGTGCGGAGCCGTCACTGCGCAGCAACTGGCCAAAATGACTCCGGAGGAAATGGCCAGTGATGAGATGAAAAAGTTGCGCGAAAAGTTCGTTAAGGAAGCGATCAACGATGCGCAGCTGGCCACCGTGCAGGGTACGAAAACGGATCTGCTGAAATGTGGCAAGTGCAAAAAACGAAACTGCACGTATAACCAGCTTCAGACACGATCATCTGATGAACCGATGACTACCTTCGTTATGTGCAATGAGTGCGGCAATCGCTGGAAATTCTGCTAAGACCCAAAAATAAAAGAGAAAATAAAACATTACACCGAAATGTTTTCGTAAAAAGAAATTTAGTTATAAGCCATTAATTTTATCCGCCTGCATTATAATCATGCCACCACGATTAGTACAGCATTATTAGCTCTTGTGGCAACATGCCTAACGAAATCAATTTGCACACAAGAACACATGAAATATTAATATGTAAAATTTATTAACAATTCAATAAAATTCATATTAATGAAGAAGCATTTATGTTTGTATTTAATATGTAAACGCAACGATCTGCACCATCCAATACAAATTATTTTGAAATGAAATTACAAACTGTGCTCGTAGACTTATCCTAGTTAAATACTACTTACAAGTTACGTTTGATATTGATTTTAGTTATGGCATTCAGTTCTGTGCCGTTCCAGCCACATCAGATTTCCGCCACATGCGCTCAAATTCTGATTGAAACCGCCCCCTAATCTGACGATTACTGGTTATTATGCAATTCTCCCAGTTGCCGCCGAAACCATGCTTGGTCCAGTTGACGGAGCCTGAGATCACGACTCCTTCAAGGTGGTGAGGTCGAGTTTCCTTCTTGTTCTTGTTTAGATGCATCAAATCTTGTACACGCGATGTGCCATCGATGACACAAAATTTGTGATGCATCATAAAGGTCGTCGTTGGTCCGCGCACCGGTATGCCAAGATTTGCCAATTTCGATATCTGCGAGCCGGTGGAAAAGATCATTTCACGGTCGCTAATAATACGAATTCTAACGCCACGACGTAACGCGTGCTTTAAACTCTCGTAAATCGCAGGCGAAGTGAACGTGTAGATGGCAACGTCAATGCTATAGACGGCCGCATCTATGTAAGCTAGGATTCGATTTATATTCTTTATTGTACAATGTTCGCTCTTGCAATGCATATCCGGTGTTGTGCTGGCTAAAGGAGAGATAAGTTCCGCTGGAGATTGTTTATGCAGTTCAGCGCAGCTATTCGACAATTCGTTGAATATAACCACATCGTTGATTTCCACATTTTCCCAATGTTTCTCATACTGCTTCCGCAAATAACCGTAAATGCATGGTAAAAAATGGTAACAGATTTCGGAAAACACGACGGTGCCGGCACCATAGACTATGTAACGCAGAAAACGACTTTCACGCATGTAGTCCATCACAAGCTAGGAGAGGGCAATTTGCCCTTGGAAAATGTATTTATGGACAATTATTTGCTTACAAACTTGTGGAGTGTTATTGGATTTGTCGCTTTGTTGACAAGTATACAATTTATTTTGAAACAGTTCAATTCACTGCTTATTCTTCATTCAATTTGAAACTATTATTACGACGCTAAGATCGTTAGAGTATCGATGAAGATGTATGTTATATATACCAGCATGGCATTTGCAGTATTATGAATTTTCTTTTAGTTAACATTCTTTGTTGTTTTTTGCTGTACCGCTGAAACAGAAAAGAAATTAGTACTAAAGTGAGAGAGAAATTTCGCAGCTCATTGCGATTTCGCAAGTAATGGCAGGAAACAATTTGCTTGAGCTAATTCGGAGCTGCCAACCTGGAGTCTGCGCAGTGCGATTTTTGGTTGCTGTTATTGCCACAACAAAAAAGTTCAAAAATGGAATAGCAATTAATAGAATTTGTTACAAGAATTCTTATCACCTGCGCGACGAAAGTTTTAATGAGCTGTCGAAGGCAGTAAATATTCCAGGCAAGATGTTGTAGTTGACATATATAAAAAAATATGAATGCATATCACATGTTATTTTAGCTAACAAATGAAAATCGCGCTGACGCAAACTGCGCGATAGATTCTATAAAGAATTAAATAAGAAACCATCTGAAAGCGGTGTTGGTTCACCATGTAATCAGTGTTTCTGAAGGATGTCGAAATTGATAATTGAAGGTATTTTAGTGAAGTGTGTGAGCGTGAATTCGTAACTTATATGTATATATTGTCGTTTGTTTTACTTTTCTACATTCAGCACTCACAGAAATTACAGCGAAGTGGGAGTAATTGCCGTAGAGGAAGAACTGAGTTTCGACGATGCCTTTCTCTAAGTGGCACGGGTCTGACGGGGCACGTCAGTATTGTTAGCTAGTAAAATTTCACTTCCTGCCTAGGCAGATGATTTCACGGCCTACTAGGCTACTAGTAAAATGTAGTCAGGCAGATGCCTTAAGCAAATCAATGCAGTCCTGAGGGTTGCGACCATTCTTAAAAGTGAACGTCAGCTGATACAGCAGCACAGCCAACTTCACTCAAGTGACGCTGCTAACAATTCATGCTAGTCTCTCTTGAAGAGAATTTCTTCAAATTCGTGTTTCACAAATTTAATTTAGATTTTTTTTTTTTTTTAGTTTTTTCGATTCCGATTATATTTACAATCTATCCAAACAGGACATTCAATAAATCTTATGATACATAGGGATTCGCTTAATGCTAATGCAATTTACAGATTATTTACAAATAATACAATATAGACAGTATAGTACAATAACAATAGTGCAATATAAGATATACATATATAATATATACAATATATACAATACAATTTCAAGTTAAACTACTAACATTATATGACTAAGCTGAATTTAATTTCTATGTCCTAGGTCTAGCGGGTGAGATCTTTTTAACCTGCGGGTCGTTTCACTGTTGTCTAGCAGATTTATAGCTAGAGGGTTAACATGGTTGTTAAGCCGGTCTAAGTATCTAGTGCTTAGTAGGTTTGTGACATCTTTGATATGTTGGACTTTGAGGTCTCTGTGGAGAGTTGAGTTTCTTACGTACCATGGTGCGTCTGCTATTTGGCGGAGTGCCAGAGACTGAAACCGTTGTATGATTTCGATATTGGAGTTGCTGGCGGTGCCTCACAGTTGAATACCGTAGGTCCAGACTGGTTTAAGAATTGTATTATAAATTAAAATTTTATTTTTTAAACTCAGTTTTGGTTTCCTGTGGAGCAGCCAGCACATTTTCTTCAATTTGAGGGACATCTATTTTCTCTTTGCTGTTATGTGTGTTTTCCATGTTAGGCGTCTGTCCAGATGTAAACCTAAGTATTTTATGCTATCGTAGGATGGTAGGGTAGTCTCTTTTAGTGTGACTGTGGGACAGTCGCCTCGTCGAAGTGAGAATGTAGCAAATTTTGACTTTTCTGGGTTAACTCCGATATTCCACTTTTTGAGCCAAGACTCCAGACTGCTTAGTTCAGCCTGCAATATGGCAGATGCCTCTGCTGCGGTTGCAGCTGATGTTAGGATGGCTGTGTCGTCCGCGTATGTTGCTATCAGGGTGTTGTTGTTGCTGGATATAGGCAGGTCTGAGGTGTATATTGTGTACAAGACAGGACCTAGGACGCTGCCTTGCGGGACTCCTGCTTTGATGCTTCTAATACTGACTGACAGACTGCTCGTTTCCTATTCCGATCGCCACGCTTAAGAAACTCTTTTATCATTAAAAAGTACGGAGCGGGAAGCAGCTTTTTGATTTTAAAGAGTAGCCCTTCATGCCAGACACGGTCGAATGCCTGTTTTATGTCAAGAAAGGCTCCAGCACAGTACTGTTTGTTTTCGAATGCATTGAGGATGACTTCTACAATTCTGTGACATTGTTCGGGTGTCCCGTGACTTTAACGAAAGCCAAATTGGTATGAGGGGATGACTCCACCTTTGTCCAGCAGTGGTAACATTCTGCGGAGAAATATACTTTCGAAGATTTTCGAGAAGGTTACCAGGAGGCTGATGGGTCGGTATGAGGCTGTAACATTTTCGGGTTTCCCGGGCTTGAGCAGTAGAATGACCTCCGCACATTTCCATTGTGAGGGGAAATGTTGGAGTCTTAACATGCTGTTGAATATGAGTGTTATGAAAAGTATACCTTTGAAGGGAAGCGCATTTAATTTAGATGAAAGCACAATGAGCATGCCAATTTCCTCACATACAACAACGTCAATTTAATTTAATTTAACGTCAGATTAATAACTGGTGTTGAAAAGAAATTCGGGAAAAATATATTTTTTGAAAGCATTGCTGTCCAAGTAGAAAGCGCCAATTTATAACATAGTGAAGAAATGCAGCTTCAAGGGCAAGTGTATCAAGTTTTGCAAAACTTTTTTGATAATAGAAAGACTTAAGATTTTTGTTGTTTTATTTATTATTATTTTAAGCAATTTAAATGTACACGAATTACTTAATAATAATAAGTTTTTTTGTTACAAAATTCTTCAGAAACAGAAAATTGCGTTTCTTATGTTAATCCAATCCTCTGCACAGGTAATTTTTCAACACGGTGTGCACGAAAGCACGACGTCTTGTATTTGAGCTGGACAAAATGGTTGCCTGCTGCAATAATGGTGGACAATAGTTATCAGAATTACGGAATTTGACAAAGTTCTGTAAAACAACTGCTGCTTTCATTATTGTATTTGCATTGATGTGCGACAGAACTAAAGGATTTCGGAATAAACGCCATCTAGCTGCGAAGATTCCGAAGTTGTTCTCAATTGTCACCCGTGATTATTTAGCCAAGGTTTTAATAAAGTGGTGTTGATTCGACTGCAAACGCTTTCCCCATATAATAACAATAACAACAATAAAAATAGCGGAAACAACAATAATAATAGCAGCAGCCACAAATACTTTGGTCGACAGTAAAGTTGCCCAAAACTCCGCACTTTGAACGTTATAAAGTAGAGAAAATAAATAAACTAAGTTGCTGCCGCGCTGCCAGAATATGCTTGCTTTTATTTAAAGTGTATTTAAGGATTTCTGTTCGCTATGTGCAGTTTTTCTTTTTGATTTGACTACTAATGCATACATAAGTAATATCTGATGCATATTGGTATAGTTCTGATTTACCATTTTGGTAAAATTTTTTTCTATAAAATTCTTCTTTTTTTTTATTAGTATTCATTAGGCGTTAATCAGCATATCATATTGTGCTATGAGACACCTGGTGTAGTTGTAATTCGCCAGTTTTTTAGCGTGTTTACCAAAAAGGGTTTCTAGGTTTAAACATAATTAACATAAAATAACAATAACAAGGGCCGAATCCAGATTCTAGAATAGATGTCCAAAGTGACGTCGTTTGAGTCTCCTTATAGGGACTGAGGTGGCGAGGGGTCTAGCCACCCGGTTCTTATGGTTTAACAAACAGTCATTGTATCTGCTGGAGAAAAAGCAGACTTGGTCCTCAATGGTAGCTAGATTAAGGTCTCGATGCAGGATAGAGCCGCGAACATACCAGTCACAGCCAGTGATTAGACGCAAGGCTTTATTCTGCATGGTCTGCAGCCATTAGCGGTTCGTTGCTGCTGCGATACCCCAGATTTGGATACCGTACCGCCAAGTAGGCGCAACCACCTGTTGCTAGATTGTTGCGAAGTGGGAGTTTGCTTCTGCTGTTGAGGAAGCAGTGTAGCTTCTAAAGTTTGGAACGGCAGGTACCAAGTTAATTAATAAAAGATCACAGTTATTAGTCACTCTTATTAATGTTTACGTTGTAACGTATGAATGTGCTATATTATTATTTCAATAAATACCGCTCCCACACTTTGTGCGGACGATGACTTTAACGTAACTTAATACTTAATGTGAAGGCTAAGCTAATGCATACGCTGAAGACGCGTCTGCATAGCAGCCTAAGCCAAATATGCTACGCTTGCAATTTATGCACAAGCTAAAGCATGCACATCCATACGATACGTCAATACACATATGTTATATATAAGAACATTTTATGTACGGCTCTCTCAAACAGAGCCATAGAATAAGTTTCAAATATAAGCATTATTCATTCGGTGTAAAACATTTAAACAATAAAGACGTTAATTACAAATGCCCCCGGACTATTAATTACTACGTATAGAGATAGGGTTTCTACTAAGTAAATCAATTAACAATTAACAAGCATTAAACTTTCCATTTGAATGAAACCGTATTGAGACATTAGCATTATTAAACTAGAAAGGCACGGCTATAGTCGGGCGCAACCGACTATAGAAAACCCTGTACCGAATCCAAAACTGAATATATTTTTTTGTTGCTTCAACATTTTGTATTCATTATGTAAGGATATCTCAAGAAAAAAACCATTTTTTTTTAATAAAAGCCATTTTTCGGCCCATTGTACCTATGGCAGCTATATGTTATAACGGGTGATTTTTTAGCTATTATCTTTTTGGCAACACTGGTTTAAACAGCTGACGCACGTTTCGTGTTTTGTTTCACTGTCAAACATCTTCAATTTGGTCTATAATTTAACCATGAATCGTCTTACAAACGAACAACGCTTGCAAATTATTGAATTTTATTATCAAAATGCGTGCTCTGTTAAGAAAGTTCATCGCGCGCTTCTGTGTTCAGCGACGAAGCTCATTTTTGGCTTAATGGGTACGTAAATAAGCAGAATTGTCGATTTTGGAGTGAATATCAGCCAGAAGCATTGCAAGAGCTACCAATGCATCCAGAAAAAGTCACAGTTTGGTGCGGTTTATGGGCTGGTGGCATCATTGGACCGTACTTCTTCAAAGATGATGCGAATCGTAACGTAACTGTGAATGGTGAGCGCTACCGTGAGATGATATCCAACTTTTTTTTGCCCAAAATGCAAGAGCTTGACTTGCATGATATGTGGTTTCAACAAGTCGGTGCCACATGCCACACAGCACGCGCAACAATGGACTTATTGAGAGGCGAGTTCGGTGAACATTTTATTTCACGTTCGGGACCGGACAATTGGCCGCCTAGATCGTGCGATTTAACGCCTTTAGACTATTTTTTGTGGGGCTATGTTAAAGCTCATGTCTATACAGACAAGCCCGCTTCAATTGACGCATTGGAAGACAACATTGAAGCATTTATTCGTGAAATACCGGCCGAAATGTTGGAAAGAGTGTGCCAAAATTGGACTAAGCGGATGGACCATTTGATGCGCAGTCAAGGTCAACATTTGCATTAAATAATCTTCAAACATTAAATTATATGGACCGTACTATCGATTCAAATAAAGATTTCATGCATTTTTCTGAATTTTATGTGTTTTTTTTTGAAAAACTTTCCTATAGCTTTTAAAAAATCACCCTACAGTAAACCGTTATCTATCATATACAGGAATATGATTTAATATTATGTAAAATTATTAAATCCAAAATTTGGGAACGATATCTTAATAAACAAAAAAGTTTTTCTCAGTAAATGTTGTTTTTCGGCTAATCGTTCCCATGACAGCTATATGATATAGTAAACCGATATATAAATAATTAAGATATGAAATTGGACATTAGCTAAATCTTATAAATCTAAAATTTGGTCAGGATATCTTGAAAAACAAAAGAATTTTTGTTACTAAATGTGGATTTTCACCCGATCATTCCAATGGCAGCTATATGTTATAGGTCGAATATTGAAAAAATAAACTTGTTATGCCTATGGATTGGGAGAGTCTTCGTGCAAAATTTGGTGGTTGTGGTGGCCAACATCTATAACCTGGCATTTTGGCAAACACCAAAGACCCAATTTCAAACGATTTGCGTGGTTTGCCCATTGTTATAAGCTACTTTGGTAATTATAATGCAAATCTGCTCAAAAAACTCCCACGCACTTCTACGGCAGAATTTCACTGTGTGTGTGCAGAATTTAACACTGAAATCTTACATTGTATTCCATTCCATTTCGAATCGTCTAGGACGCTTTATTAAATTCCATTGGAATGAGTGTGTTTTTGAAACACACAACCCTGTTTCTGCTTTTAGTAACGAACCACATTAACTTCATACAAACGGCATATATACACGGGCCTTAAGCAACATGAACGCTTGAATAAAAAACATAATTTCATAATCATATGTATCATATCATATAATTTCTGCAGCATACCTACAAGGTCTTACATACATTTGCACAACTTTAATATACCCTTTACCATTTTTTGGTACAGGGTATAAAAAAAAGAATACTCTGTACCGTAAAAAAAACGCAACTCCTCAACAAGTTAAAGAATTGATAACATTTCACATAAGTTTCATTTAATTTAACATTGTAAACAAATCTCACTCTGAAGTATTTAATAACATATCAAAAATAGTTCATTGTTATTCAAATTTAAAAAAAAATCTAAATTCATTTTACACACAAATGTTTGAGATTTGGTATTTTTGTTGAGCAGTAAAAATTACGTGGTTAAGTGCTTTTTAGTATTTTATCAAGGAGTGTACTTTACAATCAAGCTTCTTGCGTCCAGCCAAGTTACATAATTCAAGGACAACCAAACCCTCCAGAATCGTGCCACCCACTTTATGTATCAACTGTCATAAATAGTTTTGGAAGTTATTGTGGTTATTGATTTAATTTGTCTTATTATAACATAATATAATAATTGGCTTCGTGGCCTATATCAAATGTTCCGTCAACACCGGTTTTGGAAGATTTTGTGGTTCTGGTTAATTCATTGTTCCATTTAAAATACGCTTCCCGAAACCACTGAGTTTTAAAACTTCGCCGTCACTTTGGCCTCCGTAAGCCCCTATGTCGACAGCCGTGAATGTACATTTGCTGTCACACACGACTAATAATATAGTACTAAAATATTGTTTTTAATTGAAAAACAAAGAGCCAGAGTTTCTCGGACACTGGATTTGTATGAGTTTTCCATCAACAGCTTCTAAAACATGTGGCATTCCAGTTTTTTGATAGAATGATTCGGCTACTTCCCGCCACTCATATTCATTTGGTTCTGCTAAATAAATTCCTGAAAGTTTATCCCAAATGGCTACGAATGTTTCTAAGATTACCGTCCCAATAGTCGATACTCCCATTCTGAAAACCCAGGCCAACATTTAGCGACAAACTTCTAAAAGTTGATGAAATCATTTAATTATAAATAAATTATATACAAATGAATAACCTACGTAATTACGGTAAAGTTATTGTCAGGCGGCATTCAGCTGGTTATGAACGCCGTATATAGTCTTGTTTCGTAATGCGTCCTTTAATTAAATTAAGGAATAACTTAAATTCGCTTCCTCCAATTTTTGTTGCCTTACAAATTTCTCTACAGTCGTTGTTTTTAAAATTTAGAAACAAATTTGTGGGAAATCCATGATGCCATCTTTCGTTCTAGGTATGTATTGATAATGTCCATGGTCGCGTTATAGTGTTATGTTATTAAATATTTGTGTTATTAAATACAACTACAGAAAGTTAGTATATTGTTGTTGCGCTGCTAACAGTAAAAAAACCATAACACGTTGTCAATAACACTAAATGCCATAATGAACATCGTAAAAACCTATATATTTATGAGCGCTTTACACTGCGCACGATACAAAACCCACTTTTGATGTGTAAGCATCTTTACGCTCAGGGGGTAAAAACCTTATTTCACTAACACAGAGAAACACAGATGCATTTCTTACGCTGTTTATGTATTGGTGCGAAAATGTGTCTGACAGGGATGCAATATCGGTCCAAGAAAACCAGAGTTGCCTAATCAGGCAGAGAGGGTTGCATGAAAGAGCAGACCAGATGACTTCATTATAATAACATTATAATGAAATGAAAGTTTCGATACTTTAAATTGACAAAATATATACTGAGAATATAATTACTTGCAACCTACAAAATTCTTCAAGTACTATAGGTTTACACATCTCCCGTGTGATCCGACTCACATTGGTTTTTTTTTTAACTTTTGGATAATTCACAGCAATATTATAACAGTCGTCAATTAATGATAATACGAATTTATGAAATTGTGTTTAAATTTATACACAAAATACAATCGAATTTTATTTTCTTTATGCATTATGTTAATTTGTAAGTTTTTTTTACAATACTGACATGGCCAAATATCCAAAATCTTAGTTTTAGATAAATTACGAATTATTGCATAAAATCATTTGGGGCTAAAAAAGGCTTGCCACAAAATCGCGTAAGTTGGCATTACACACAAAATGACCGAAACCAACGTATACTAGTAACGTTGTCACGGAGCAACTCTGCGTAAAGTACGCCATTTCTTAAGAAAAAAGAAAAAACTTATAAAAAGTTTTGTGAACGCATTGTCGACTTAAAGTTACAATAGTATTCTATTGTAGTATCCAAACTTGGGTATAACACTATTAATGGATTAGTGAGGTAAATGTTCAGTTGCACATGTTTTATAAAAAAAAAACACAAACATTCTCCCAACTTAAGGTTCGTATGGCTTTTTAATTCAATCGGGCGGACAACACATTAGGTAAAATGACACAATACTTACCACCAAATTTATTGGCATTATTTGCTGCTCGGGATCCCATCCCGTATATGGCACCAGTGGATAAGCTGCCACATGAGAAAAAGTCTCGGGGATATCTTGGTGTAGCAAATTTTATGAACGACTTTGAGGATCCCAAGGACACGCCGGCACCAAAGACTGTGGAAACTAGACAAGAACGTTTGGAACGCAGACGACGTGAAAAAGCTGAACAGGTAGCATATAAGCTTGAGCGTGAAATTGCTCTTTGGGATCCGCAAGAAATTAAAAATGTTACGGAAGATGCGTTCCGCACGCTGTTTATTGCGCGAATCAACTATGATACTTCAGAGTCAAAGCTCCGTCGAGAATTCGAAACCTATGGGCCAATCAAGAAGATCGTGCTGATACATGACCAAGATTCAGGTAAACCAAAGGGCTATGCTTTCATTGAATATGAGCACGAGCGAGATATGCACGCTGCGTACAAGCACGCCGATGGTAAAAAAATAGACGGTCGGCGCGTTTTGGTTGATGTCGAACGAGCTCGCACTGTTAAGGGCTGGCTGCCACGGCGACTAGGCGGTGGTTTAGGTGGCACGCGGCGAGGTGGTAATGATGTGAATATTAAACATTCTGGGCGCGAAGACAATGAACGTGAGCGTGAACGTTATCGCCTGGAGCGAGAGCGTGAGGATCGTGAAACCGTTCGAGGCAGTGGAGTTGAGGTACGAAGTCGGGGTTATACCGGAATTATTGGGTCTGAGCGTCGTCGCTCGCGCTCTCGTGATCGGAGAGATCGCGGTGAACGTGAACGTGGAGGACGCCGCTCCCGCAGTCGCTCTCGTGAGCGCCGAAAAAGACGTGCTGGCAGCAGAGAACGGGACTATGAGGACTTCGATGGTCGCAGAGACAGGCGTGAAAAGGATAAAGATCGTGAACGTGATCGTGAGCGTGATCGTGATAAGAAGAAAAAACCATCTAAGTCCAGTGAGCGCGAATCTTCGCGCGAGCGGCGCGAACGTAAACGTGAACGACGTGACCGTGAGCGTGGTGACCGTGATATTAAAGAACGCAAGCCGGACTTCCGAGATATGGATATCATTAAAATCAAAGAAGAGCCTGTGGATGATGGCTATCCAACGTATCCAACAATAAACTCTTATCAATCAACCGGAATTAAACGTGAAATCGATGACGAGCAAGAAGAAAAATACCGACCGCCTCATCATCATGAGATGTTCAATGTGCCTCCACCGCCTATTCTCGGTCGTGGTCAAAACGACAATGGACAAAATTCATCTTCGGGAACTGGCGATCAGTCATGGTGGCGCTAGAGGGCCAGCGGAGCCGTTAACTTATATTTCTCTAAATGTGGTTTAAATTTCGTTTTGGTTTTAAATTGACTTCATACATATAAACAAAAACTTTTAATTTGTTTTCCCTGACCATGTACCGCGTGCACGCCGTTTGAACTTCAAACTTATCATCAACGCTAACGACTTGGATAGCATCAATGGTAAAATTTAATTGGTACCCTCAAGTAAATTTGCAGCAAACAATCTTCCTCGAAGTAAACGTAAACGGATCCAGATCTTAGCAGTAATTAATGGTTATTACTGCAAGAGTTTTATACATTGTTTGTCTGCCAAATTAGTTATAAAATATTCAGCTTCTGTATAGTTTAAAAAAGTAATTTAAGTAACCGCAAAAAAAATATGAAAAGTAAGTAAAATAAAGCATCTCTACATGTGTTTGCTTCGGCGCCTCTGGTAAGGGGGTCGTTCGGTTTGTTCCCATGTTTGGGTCCATGACAATTACTCGAAATATGGCTTGGTGTATTCTGGTAAAAGATCCCATGGTGGTTCGTGGGATTTATTAACATTTCAATCCATTTGTTAACTTCAGCACAAATTTTGTGCATTTTATTTTTCTGTTTTTACAGTTGTAGATTGTTTCGGATTTACAAGACAGAGTGAAACAACCATAAAAATACCAACCTGATTTTTTAAATACGATCCATAAATTGTAAACGCAACTTTGGTAAATTTATTGTCTTGACTCACTAATTCAATACCAACAATTTCCCGTTTTAGGGGTTGGATTCGGTGGTTTTTTTCTGACAATCGAAACATGTCTCTTATTACCGGTTGTCGAACCGACTCGCGAGTAATTGGTATAACATTCAGTAAGTCCAATCGGATTAAAAACCCAGACAACCTTACACAACTAGCAGTTCAAGTTAAAAAGGAACGTAAGTTTCAAAATGGTAAATTTTATAAACTTAAAGCCGTAGGTTATATTTATTCAAAAATTGTGCTTGGTAAGATATGGTTGAGCATAGAACTCATGCTGACTCTTCATCTATAGATTGGGTTTATAGAATAGATCTGCTAAGATAATTAGCTATAGATGAAGAATTTCAGCTATTTAAATCATTTTTAACATATAAATACGAACTTCTTTTAACAGTTGTCGCCCAAGTATTTGTGCAGTTCATTTGGCAACGATTGCTATAAGCCATAAAGTTGGTATCCGTCGACAAAGCATATAGAAGTCAACGTAAAGGTTTGTTAAAAACATTATGCAATGGTAACTGAGACATAGTTGTTTGTAAAGCGCTGGTATTTGCACGTGCACAACGAGATCGTTTTTAGAAAGTAATTGTTTTAGAATTATCAAAAAGAATGTTATGTTCTCCATCTGTTGTAATTGAACTTCGATTCCATTTTTCAATGTGATTGCAAAAAAAAAAAATTTTTTTCAAAATTTTGGGAAATAGATAAAAAAACATAATGGCGTCGTAGTTATTAAAAAATATTTCTATTTGAACGATGTATATGCAAATGTGTAACAACTAACGATCGCTCGTCGAAAACATCGACACTTGTCCAAGTATGGGCTCGATCAAACCTACCTTTATTAAAGGTACAATATGCATTCTCTACCGTTCTGTGTAGCAGAAATCCTTTCCTAAAGACGAAATCAAAATCAAGTTTAGATCATTGTATGAGGTATTTATTATACCAACTTGTCTCTAATGTAGTAGTGTGTTTTACTCGTTTTTGCGTCTTACATTATGTGTAAAAAAAAATCTACAAAATATTTCAATGTTGAAAATGGCTTAATATCATCATTGACCTGAATCTGAGCTAATGGGAAGTATGACTGAAATTATATAGTATGCAGTCAAACACGAAGATGGATTTTAAAGATGTTGGATGATTATGGTCAAGAAACTTTCGTGCAGTTCGGATGGTTTTTACAGCGCTTCCAAACAGACAAAGTGTACGACTAGGTAGCATATCTAGAGTTCTTAGTGGACACAATTTCTTCACGATTTTTAACAAAATTGGCTTGTACATATAAATATGTTTTTAGTCGAATTATTTGAATAATAAAAGACTTAAATATTTATAGAAGCGAAATATGTTTTATTTGTACTTTGAATAGAGGTAATCCTTATAACGACTAAAAAAAAACGTAGTGTGAACCAACTCCCAATGCATCAAATCTAATTTTATTATTGAAAATTGTCAGAATATTATTAGCTATTATCTATACCTAGTTTCACTTACAGGAAGACTCTTCCTTCTAGATGTCGTACCGCCAGAAGAAATAGGATACTAAATTGAACTCCTTCGTTTCCGATAATGAATAAAACAAGCTTAACATCGGTAAACATTAATAAGTAACTAATATTTTAAGTCAGTCTAATCATGGCTAAAATAGAAGCTTAAGAAAATCCAAATTTCTTACTTTGGAGCTACACTTTATTTAGTGTATGTGGACACACAATTATTGTATGTTAGTAATTTCACTTATTAGAACTCTACTACAAATCTTGATTCGAAAAGAACGTTACGCGTTGTCGAAGAGAGAAGCACTAATAGTATGTAAACGTGTGTGAGTGAGAAACCACAGTTTCGTGCTGTACAAACTCTATTTATTCGTTGGACATGCCGGCAGTCCTCTGAACAGAACTGCACCTTACAACTGGGGTATGTGCTTAACTGCGGCAACCACTGAGCTGTCGAATCGTGCTCTCGAAGAAGAACGACCACCGCTGAATTATTTGCCAAACGGCGCGCGACAAGTGTATTCCAATCATTTATATCCTATGGATACTATACTAGCTGACCTGGCAGACGTTGTACTGCCCTTTTTCTCACAACATCGGCGATAAAAATTGTAAAAGTCATTACTAATAAACATAGCGATTTCTCAAATTGTTGGCGTACTGTCACTACGTGTTCAAGAACAGCATCATTCATATAAAATCTCTGGGTTTTCTGATGATTCCAACCTTATTAACAGCAGTTCTTAGTTCAAAGCAACGATCTATTACACATCAATAAAAAATTACTGAGAGCGTATGCATTGCTCATTTACTTCGATCTCACTCAACCAATTCGCTTATGCTGTGAATTTTATTTTTATGAGTATTGTTACAAGAATTGCAATTTTTGTTGTTGTCTATACGAAATTTGTAAGCAGGAAACTTTTCGAGTTGGCTTTCAATAGTTTTTAATCAATTTTCGGTCTGCATTAAAATTTTGCGGGGGACATAATATATGAAAATATTAAAATCACATTTAATGTTTTTTCTTACATTTAAATTAAGTTGAATATTTTGTGTTTGTCTCGCTCTCTGTATATTATTTATATAAATGCTATTCAACAATGTTTCATATAAACCTATGTGAGCCATAGGAACGATCGATAGATATTGTTTCCAAATTTTAGATTTAATCGTTCTAGCTAATACCCAATCACATATCTAAATATTATTTATATCGGTTCACTATATCATATAGCTGCCATAGGTACGATCGGCCGAAAAACAACATTTACTGAGAAAAACTTTTTTTTTTATAAAGATATCGTTACCAAATTGGATTGGATTTGATAGTTTTAAGAAATATTCAATCATATTTCTGAATATGATAAATATCGGTTTATTATAACATATAGCTGCCATAGGAACGATCAGCCGATAAATGGCTTTTACTAAAAAAAAAAATTTTTGTTTCGGATTGAGTACAGGGTTTTCTATAGTCGGTTACGCCCGACTATAGCCCTGCTTTTGTAGTTTTAAATTAGCATCACTGGTTGATACTGTAACTTAATTATATAAGTTGGCTTCTCGGTGTATATTAATTTATAGTGTTATTATCGGTTAGAAATGTATTAGGTTTAAAAATCTAGACTGGTTATGCAAAGATGTAACAGAAACGTCGCGCATTTTGCAGCCAGATTTTCTCAGAAAAATTTGGAGATTGTGCAATGCAATTGAGCAATGGATTGTCAAAAAATTTTTTTGAGAACTTGCGTGAGGACAATAGTTTATTTGCTTAAACATAACTAGTTCATAAAAAAAAATACATTTAAGCATACTTTCAAATAAAAATGCTTTGAAATTTATTTATTTTTTTTTTTTGTTTCGGTTATTTTTGAAAAATTTTAGCCTTTGCTGACTTCTTTTTCTCAATCTAGCTTTATTTCAATTAAAAATTCTGGCAACACTTATCTATATGCAGTCATTACACCCCCATTTATTAACCGATTCCCATTTTTTAATACTTATTCTGGAAGTCTCGGCAGAGACAAATCTAACAAATCAAAAATCATATAAATCGGTTCAGCTGTTCTTGACTTATAAATAGTGTAACTACTAAGACGACTTTCTTTTATGTACACTAATTATATAAAATTAAACACAAAAATTTTGTAACTCTTTCAAAGAAAATGTACTAAACCGATTTCAATAATTTTTTTTTTAAATCACAATTGTGATTAACAATTGAGTGGCAAACTTACTTTTTCATTATTTTTTTTTTTTGTTAAATATGTTTATTTCAAGTATTAAATTTTTACAAAATCAACAAAGCAATCAACATAAAAACGTTCGTAAGTTTATTTGCTTGTATATGTATTGTTGTACGACGACTTGGTTGTCTTGCCGAACGAAAAGCCGGAAGAATAGCCGAACTATGCTCACAGAGCAGCGTTTCGTCACTGCTCATAAATGTTTGTTTTTTTTTTTTTTGTAAAATAATATAAATTGTTTTATCAGATGCTAATTAGGATTTAAAGGAATTACTAATTGGATAAAGAAGAAGCATGTGTTCATTTTTTTCTTGTGCTTTTAACGGGTTGGACAGACGAAGATGGTTACACTAGCTGGACAGATAAAAAAACGCGTAGTCGGGATTACTAGTATATGTATATAGACATAAAACAAATGACAATAGCATTTAGGCAGCAAATAACATGCAATTCTGCTTCCGTAACTCGAACAAAAATTTTGACATGTACATTCTCTAAATCGAATTTTTAGGGAAAATCCCCGATTATTTTTTGTATTTTGTTTTGAGTACCTTGCTTTCGGGGAAATCCCGTAAATGTATGCTTTAGTTTTTCAATTTGTTTTTACTTCTTTTGTGTCAGTCGCGCTTGATAATTAATGTGAAAAACAGAGTAAGATTACATATTTGCCATGGCGCCAAAACTTGTACTAAAGTGATTATCATGTAACAAGAGCTTGGGACAATGACGTCAAAAGTCAAACGATTCCGAATTGTTTCAAAAAAGCTGGAATCGGTCAATGTTCTACATGGGACGAAGAGGACAACAAACGCTTAATTTTCTTGAGTCACATTTAAGAAAATCGAAACTTCCATCGGAAGTTTATTACGAGACATGGTTAACAGTAAATAAAATAAATTCAAACTCTTCAGCATTATATTAATGTGGACAAGAAAGTTTGCACATCACAGTTTCCTACAAACGAAGACATTATTGAACATTAAATCTCTGAATTAGTGAATCAGATTTTAAGTGCAACGGAAAATGATGGAGGGTTCGGTGGAGGAAATCATTCATCATCCCTCCAAGAATAATATAGAAGACTCTTTTAAAACATTGAAAAAACTGATGATCATAATAAGGCTCTCAAACTTACATTTCTTTTTCTTGAAAATAACAAAGTAAATTTTAAGCCACTAATTTTTGATTTTTTTTTTCGTACTCTGTAACTTGTGAACAGTACCTACTTATATGATTTGAAATGGATCAATAAATATAAATATCTATAGGTAGATATACATAATTACAGCTTTTTTAACAAACCTTAAAAAAAATTCTGTAAGTTGAAGTCTCCATAATTCGAACTTTTTCTTTAACTTGACTTGTAGCACTAGTAGTATCTTCATTTTTTTGTGTGCCTTTTAGGCAATCGCAAGTGCAAGTGCCAAATTAGCCATTAAATTAAAGGTAAAAGTGTTCGAGTATCTTATATGCAGTCAGTGTGCTAAACTTAAGCAAAACAAGAATGAAGGACTCAGAACTATCACTTATTTTTAACAATTAGTTTTTAAATAATTATTATCAGTAAAAAAAATATGTTCTAGAATTGTAATTTTTTTGGACATAAAGTTGTAAAATTGAATTTTTTTTCGGTGTGAAAACTTATTTGAGACAGAATGTACATACGGTAGTTGATCCTCGATTATCCGGGTTGCTCGGGACCGGGCTCATCCCGGATAATCGAAAATCTCAGTCAAAAGAGGCTACATCTAAACATTCTTAAATTTTATTTTAAATATTTATTTTCAACAATAGCATGCGAATTTACATACAATTAACATACAGCTGGCTGATAAATGTCTTATTCTATTTTGTAAAAAACATTTATTTAAAAAAAGTCTTAAGATAGTCTGTCTTTTCTCTTTAGTTTTCGATCAATTACAATCTGTTCTTCGAGTAAATGAGTAAATTGTATGCGATACACTTGCATTTTGCATTTATATGTGCTTCGGAGGTAAATGAATCAACCTCTCCTCAGCATCCTGGTTTGCAGACGTTCCCGGATAATCAAGGTTCAACTGTATATGTTTTTGTTTTTAAAGAGCAGCCTCAGCTCTTCATCTCATTAAATCGGCTGATGTTAACCTGTAACGCAGAAACGATTATCGAACTGTTAAAAACAATTCAAAATAATTCAAAAAATCACTCACTTTGATTATTTTTGTTGAGTAGTGTTGTCCATGGATTCTTACAAACTAGACAATTCGATCGAGTTCTTAGATATTTTCGAATGCAGTCAGAATGATATGTGGCGATGCAGTCTGAGCACTTAGTCCCCCAAAATAAAAGCTTTTTGCATAACGGGCAATCTTTGACTTGATCCGGATGAGTCTTTCTTAAATGATATCCGAACTCTATTACCATGCGAGGCCCATAACTGACCAAATCGCCGTCTTCATAGAAATAGCCTTGTTGTTGCCATAGTTCCAGCAGCTCTTCCATTCGTTTCTTTGAAATAGGTTTATTTCGCATTTCTGGATCTTCGAATGAGAAAGCTTCGAACCACTGCATCCTGTAGTCTTCGCTGGTTGCCAATTTATTCAGCAACGCTGTAAAATACCTTCGCTCTTCCTCAGTATATGATGGATGGCCTAGCTTTGTATGTGATAATTCCTGAGTAATGCCGAAAACAAGAAAAACTTGGCCAGTTAATGAGAACTTATAAATAATAAGAGTTTGGCCATATTTCGTTATTTCCTTGTTAATGTTTGCAACAAATATTTCAAAATCCGGCGTTGCGACTTCGTTCGTTTCGCAAAGTTGATGAAGGATTTGTTTAGCATGTTCAATGTCAAGCGTGCTTTGATTAATACACGATCGTAAGAAACTTCGTTTTACTGATTCCATTTTAAATAAATATAACAATTGCCGCCAAAATCTTTCTTTGAATGTCTTCACCAATGTTTTATTTACCAATAAATATGCATTGGGTTTTAGTGTTGCCAGACATATTTATAAAATGCCGCTGAACTGAACTTGATTTTTTGAGTCAAGAATAAACATTTTACGATGAAAAAATTTTCATGAAAATATTCGCCTGGTTATGATTTCCACTTCCACCTTTTTCTAGCGGAATTGACATCTGACAACTCTGATGGCAGCACCGTTTAAAGCAACACCCAGGGGGTGCGAAAATTTAAAAAATTACGTTAAACTTCACCGAAGCAACAGCATCTGAATTCTTTTAATAATATCATGCAACTGTTTTTGTAGTTAAATTAAAATTAAGAGGAAAACACAAAATACTTCAATAAGCCACCTTTATGATAGCATTTATGTAAGAAAGCCGTGATTTAGCAAAAGACTTCTGATTTTGATGATTTTATACACTTTTTTATGTTTACAAACAAATTGTTGCAGTATTCAGAACACCAAATGCGGAATCGAATCGATTTCGCAAGTTCAATTCCACAGTGTAAACCAGAACGAGGGCTGTGTAGCGAAAAAGCAGAGAATATATATAACAAAAAGGCGCATCTCATATAAACTACTTGTCAACTATAAATGACAAAATCAGGCGGCTAGCTTATCTATAAAGAATATATATATGTATATGATAAAATATATACAAAATAATATATTATGTTTTATATTATGCCAGAAATCCCGGCGCGCTTCGCTTCGGGTTTTTTTTTTGTCCAGTTTCTGCAACCATCTTCGTTTGTCAAATTAATTTAATTTGTGCTTAATTAATAGTGATTTTAATACTTCTTGTGTACATTTGTTTGTGGTCCGATGGCCCGATGGCCCGATGGCCCGAAGGCCCGATGGCCCGAAGGCCCGATGGCCCGAAGGCCCGATGGCCCGATGGCCCGAAGGCCCGATGGCCCGATGGCCCGAAAGCCCGATGGCCCGAAGGGCCAACATGTCCGATGGTCCTGAGAGAAAGTTCGCTTCGCTCACTTTATATGCGCTGGCGCGCGCGTTAAAAGCATGAGAAAAAAAGAGAGCATATGCTTTTTCTTTGTCCAATTAGTAATTCCTTCAAATATCCTAATTAGAATTTGATAAAACAATTTATATTGTACTACAAAAAAAAAACAACAAACACAATATTTATAAGCAGTGACGAAACGCTGCTCTGTGAGCATAGTTCGGCTATTTTTTCGGCTTTTCGTTCGGCAAGACAACAAAGTCGTCGTACAACAAAATATAAGCAGTAAACTTACGAACGTTTTTATGTTGATTGATTTATTGTATTTGTAATCACTTAATACTAAAAAAAAACATATTTAATTAAAAAAAAATTGAAAAAGTAAGCATGCCACTCAGTTAGAAATAATAAATGTGATTTAAAAAAAAAAAATTTATTAAAATCGGTTCAGTATATTTTGTTTGAGAGCATGACTAAATTTTCGTCTTTAATTTTTTATAATTAGTATAGAAGAAGGCGCATCTCATACAAACGGTTTGCCAAATTGAAATGACAACATCTGGCAGCGGCGGGCAGCGTGTGTTGGAAGGCAAAATGCTATAATTTTTCCATAATTCATAGTGACCAGAGCAGAGAATATATATTTCTGCCTGTTCATATGCTGCTCGCACTAATGCCTAGTGTGAGATTTGTCTATTTTAGGATAGATTTTTGATATTTGATAAATTATGAATGAATGGTTAAATATCAAAGACATTTTTTATGCACATTTTTGCATTATTAAATATTTAATTGCGCATATTTTTATTATTGAACTTTATTTTTTAATTATAAATTAATACTTATTATTCAATTATAAATTAATACAAATTTTGTAAAAATTGTTGCATTTCCATATTTATCCATTCATATTGCTTAATTTATCAAATGCATACACCTTTCAAAGATCGAAATAAACAGTCCATCAAATATTCAGCTTTGAGAATTTAAATGCCTGTAACAATGAAGAAGAAGAGCTAATATTTCATAAAAAGCGAGAACTACAATCGAAATTCGATAATCCGACTACTCGCTGATCCGAAAATACAGCAATTTTCATGCATTGGCTACTCTGTAATTCAAATAAATTGCAATTCTTCAATCCGAATTGCATGTTCTCCTTATGTCTTCAGTGGATTTATATCGTTTTAACGGAAATACTTATATGTTTATATACAACTTATAAATTAATTATTATTTTTTCATTGACCCTTTTTATTTTCTTTAATAAAGTTTCATATATTAAAACAATTCAGAAATCCTAAATATTGGATAGTCTGAATTCGGCCTGTAATCATTCTTCGGATTATCGAGTTTCGACTGTAGCATCACAAATGAAACTTCTAAAAAATGTCAATCGCCACAAAAAATGCTTTGTATATGAAGACAATCACCACACACATACAACTAGCACTGAAATAGAAAAAAAGCGCAACAACAAATGTAAGTATTCGGCTAGCCCAACAACTACAAACAAGAAAAAATATACACCATCTTACAGTAAAGTACTGGTCCCACGCCATCTTACGGCAGGGTCCTGGCGACAGGACCCAGGTGCAAACTTTTTCAACGGGTCATGCGTCTTCTTATTATACATATTCTCTGCTCTGGCCACAGTGAATTATAGGAAATTATAGCAGTTTGCCTTCCAACATACGCTGCCCGCCGCTGCCTGATTTTGTCATTTGAATTTGGCGTGCCGTTTGTATGAGATGCGCCTTCTTAGTATATATATTCTCTGCTGTCGGCGTTTGCTTTGATTATGCCACAATAAGCTTTTTGAGCCACAATGGTTAATTTATCCGTTAAAGTAAAAGTGTTAAGTGTTCGAGTATTTAAATGTGCAGCTTAATGCAGCTAATGCTTGGGCCATAGTTTGGAAACCAAACTCTCAATACCTGATCTTATTGACTTTCACACACTGACTAAAATAAATAGATTTTAATTTATAGGATACAGAAAGTAGGCGAAGACAAAAAATTTAAAGAAAAGAATATAAACTACATGGAAGAAAAGTATTTTCATATCTGTACTAAAAGCAAGGCATATCATGGACAAACTTTGTAGAGTCCTCTTGAAATATTCCTTCGAATGGTGGTTTGAAAATACGCTCGGATCTTTGTAAGTATGACGACTGGCCAAAAAACAAAAAATCGACGTTTCGCACCAATCTGCACCAAGTGTTTGGATATGAAAAAGAGTAGAAAAACAAATAGTAAGCACACGTGGTTCGCTTTTGAGTGAGTATAACTAGGTTTTCCCTCTAAAATAATAATTATCGCCAAAATAGAAAGACATTCCGGTATAATCCAATACGTCCAATCTTAATATAACTTTCTAAAACTTACTGTCTATTTTATGTTTGATTTTAGTTCTGACAAGCGCAAAATCTGCAGTAAATATAAGCACTGATAAAGTTTACGATCACTGTGGCGCTCGTTTCTGCGGTGCCATTAGCGAAGAGACTAAGCCCAGCTCCGATAAAGTCTTCATTCTCATAATGACATACTTGCCTTGCATTATTTTATCGATTATGCTGGTTCTTTTCTTTTTGGATCCGCTTAAGCGGTACGGCGAAGGTCGAAAAGGCTCTCACGCAGCCAAGAAGGCAAGCACATCTGAACTCATTCTAGCAACGCTGCATCAAATGGGGCGGCCAAACCAACAATTGCTTATTCCGATCACGATGTTCATAGGCATGGAGCAGGCTTATGTTGCAGCTGAATTCACACAGGCGTTTGTCGCTTGTGCTCTTGGTATGGACAAGATTGGATATGTGATGTCGGTTTGGGGACTGGTCGATTCATTATCTTGCTTTTTCTTTGGGTTTATAATGAAATATATCGGACGATCAATGATCATTATGTTTGGAGCTGCTATCAATATATGCGTCATCGGCTTTAAACTTCATTGGCGGCCAACACCAGATGCTAATTTCATTTTCTTTTTATTAGCTGGTCTCTGGGGTGTTGGCGACGCCGTTTGGGTAACTCAAATCAATGGTTTGTATGGTTTGCTCTTTAGGAGGAACAAGGAAGCCGCTTTTTCAAATTATCGATTCTTCGAGGCAACCGGATTCGTGATATTGTTTCTGCTCAATGGTCCATTATGCCTTAAGCAAAAGCTTCTTCTATTATATATTCTATTGGCCATAGGATTAGTAGGGTATCTTACAGTTGAAATTCTTTATCAAAACAAAGTAAGTAAGAGTATAATATTAAGAAAAGGTAATGTTGAGAATTATCAATCGACAATAGACACACGGTCGATTAAAACACATATAGAAATATTCAGGTGTGCACAGAGTCCATGTGGATCAAAGCTGGTAATTGCATATTCAGTTGAAGACTAAGGGGGACGATCGATGGTTTTTAGGTTGTTTACGTCGAATGGAAGACTAAACTCTATTCAAGTGGTTTGCTCTTCTGTCATTGTTTTCAAGTCTCTAATTTATTCTTTTCATTCAGGACAGTCCCAATGGAAAATATCGTGGATATCGCATTTTTGCCCGATTCAATCTTTTAGTCAGTCGTTGTGTGTGGTGGCCTTATACACAAGAATGCTCATCTTGCCGGATGTTCCTGGACCACGCATAATGTTTCCGCTTGTCAATTATATTTATTTATTTAATATATATATATAAATATGAAAATATTTACTTAAAAATAATTTATTGCTGAAAAGTTATGTATTTCGTCAAATTATCGCTAGACCCAAGAATTTGAAACTAAAAAAAAATTCTGATAAAAACCATTTATATGCAATAATATTTTATTTACGAATGTATTTAACTAACTTGAATAAGTTTTTGATTATTTACTTTTATGTATATTGAATTTTAAAATATCCAAATATTATCAGTACAATTTCCAAAATGAAATAATTTTACAAAAATACCGTATAGTTTTATTACAATTAAATTTAGTTTACATATATTTAATTTTTGATCTGAAAACTTTTTTGTTTTTCGAAATACGTTAATACATGATCAAGTAGAAGCCAGAAGAAATTATATTTTTAAGCAGTTTCATATTTATAATTTTTTACCATAAAATCCTAATAACCTAATTCTTGTTGAAACGGGACTTTGAACATACTCCAAAATTTCCATCTGAATGAAGTTAGTGGTTATTAATAATAAGTAATGATTTCCAAGTATTTAATTGATGCAGCAATTGTAGAAAGGGGGAAAATGGAATAATAAATATTCTTGTGAAAACATTACAATGATTTCATTTTTTTTATTTTTTTGAAAATTAAATTTCTCTTTTTTTTTTAAGTATTTATAATGTATATTTATAATATACAACAATATTTCGAGACAACTTTTGTTTTAATTTATAAAAATGATATTAAAACTTTCTTAAACAAAAACAGCCAACCAATTCAAAATAACAAAATATATAAATCATAAATATCTTTATGGCCTAAACATAAATTATATTGCAACTTAACAAAACTAAATAACAACCAACAATTGATAACTGAAATATGCAGTTACTTCAAAAAAACAATTTAACTAGATCAAAGATCAACAACCACGCGCGTATTTCTTTTTTCCTGAAAGAAAAAAGAATTTAAAAAAAAATAACTATTTGATTTAAGCCAAAATATGCAAACAAAACACCAAAGAATTATTACACGTTAAATTTATATTTTAAAAATTGATTAGAGAAAAAAAGAATAAAACAAACATAGTAGGTACTTACGTGAATTAAGAAATTGTCGTAAAAATTAATAGAAAATTAAAAAAAAAATTAATATCAGAAATTTTTTAACTCGCTGATGTCTTTCAGTATAGAAAAGCTAACTAAAAATTTGTAATACAAATTTAAAAGCGGATAAATAAACAGCAGCCTTCTTTAAAAATTACTCAAAAATGTTGATGAAGAGTATAAACTTATATGAATGTGTTTTTCATTTCCCTAGTCCACCTCTCAGATTCCTTTTGATAACTTCTTCATGAAGTAAAATTACAAAATAATATTTAAAAATTCAAATCGGACTACAGATGGTGTTGGGAAAGGTGTGCTGAGGGATGCCATTGACTCACGTCGGAGTAGACGATTTTCAAAACAGCTACAATTCTCACATTGCAAAAATTTATGAAACTAAATAATTTCTTTCGCTTTTCTGAGTGAAATCAGACTGATTATATCTTAGCAAAAAAAAAAACAAAACAAAAATTAGAAATTTTTTTTACATTTATATATTTTTTATTTTATCAACATATCGAAAAAAAACTGAAAACTGCTCCGAGTACAGTAGCAAACTTACACTCTACAACAAAGTGGTTAGGGAAACGAATCAGACCAGCTTCAGAAACTTTTGCAAAAACACTGAACACACAACCGAGGCATCCTGACTCTATAAGGTGTTAGCCAAAGGTAATAGCATAGCCCCATCCTACCTTAAAAAAGAAGATAGAAGCTTCACTGAGAGTGTGGACGAAAAAGTAGAGTTAGTACTCGAAATTCACTTCGCAGGCTTGTCTACCATGGTAGAAACAAGGGTGGATCTCGCTGACATCCTTAACAGAGCAAGGAGAAACGACTGGATTATTTCCAACGAAATATGCACGTTGCCGAGATTAAAGTTGGACCTAAGACACAGATGGCACTAGTCTTATTGCATATACCTCTTTTTCAGTTAGTCCTAACCTTCAAAACAAAGCAGTTCAAATTTCATGATATTCTACTCATAAGTTTGTGAGTTATTGTGCTAAAAGTGACACTACTTTTGTTATTTTCAAAACACTGGATCAAAAAATTCCATTTAAGCGAAGCAATGGCTTGAAAAGTGTTAAAAGGACTCCGCTCCATCAGAAACAACAATGAAACGTTAGTTTGCTGACTTCAAAAGTGGTCATAGAGACACCGATGATGCAGAACGCAGCGGAACGTCCAAATGAGGCGGTAACACCAAAAAACATAAAAATAATCCACAACATCGTTTTGAATGATAGAAAAGTGAAGTTGCGTGAGTTAGCTGACACCGTAAAGGTATCGAAAGAAAGTGTTGGCTGTATATTTCATGAGCATTTGAATATAAGAAAGCTCTGTTCAAAGTGGGTGCCGCATTTGCTTACTGTTGACGTGTCACAAGTCAATCAAAACAATGGCAAAACTACATGAATTCAACTTCGAATGGCTCCCACAGCCACCGTATTCGCCAGATTTGGCTCCTAGCGACTACTGGCTGTTCGCAGTCCTCAAAAAAATACTCACCAATAAGAAATTTCGCTCGAATGAAGAGGTTATCGCTGAAATTGAGGCCTTTTTTGAGGCAAAAGAAAAATCCTTCTACAAAAGTGGTATTGAAATGTTAGAGCGTCGCTGGAATGATTGTGTGGCTCTTGATGGAGATTACGTTGATGAATAAAGCCAATTTTGAGCAAAAACAAAACGCGTTGTCTTTGATAGGCCTCGGACTTTTCAGCCCACCTGTTAAGCAACAACGGTTTGTCGGTGCAAGGGTTTGCTGACGATATAGTCATAATATGTAGAGGGAAATTTGAGGATACTCTATGTGATAGAATCCAACTAGGAATAAAATTAACGAAAAAGTGGTGTGTCAAAGTGGGACTGAACATTAATCCAACAAAAACCACTAGTGTACCCTTCACAAGAAAATACAAGTTAAAGAATCTCAAACCAATCAGTTTAGAGATGGAGTAGAGATAGGATTACAAAAAGAAGTAAAATTCCTAGGCATAATCGAACCAGAAATTGCTGCTGATAGCACACATAAGACAGATGGGCGATAGTCTGGAAGAATTGCACAAGGCAACGAATAATCATGAACACACTCAGCAGGTTATAAAGACTAGACTGTATTATGGGAGCAATGCGGGCTTGCCCCACGGCACTATGGAAATTCTTTTAAAATATACACCTCTTCACATTTACATACAGTCTCAGGTGGCGAGGACAATTCTTAGAATGACAAAGTACAATATCAGGGCAGGGGAACACCTGAGCTGCAAGAAACTAGTTTATCTTGCGGAACAACTCCCTGATATAATGATGCCGGATGACATGCAGACAAAATTCAGCTTTGTCAAAGGGTTTAGAACTGAACAACAAGAATATGTGGGATGGTATATCAAATACATATCAGATAAACCAGAATATGATAACATGGTACATAGACGGCTCCCTCACAGGCGAGGGAGCATGGGTAGGTGTTTGCGGACTGAGAACTAAATACTCGGAAACCATCTTTCAGGCGGAAAATATACGCCATCAATAGTTGCGTTCACTTTAACCTTAAACGTAACTTTAGGAACAGGAAAATAGCATTCCTAACTGATAGCCAGGCAGAAATCAAGGCATTCAAATCTTACGAAGCATCATCAAAATCGGTAATGGAGTGTTTTGAAATGCTGAATACACTGGGCGAAAACAATCAGGTATGGATTCTATGGGTTCCAGGCCACGTAGAAATTTCAGGAAGTGAAGTGGCAGACAAACTTTCTAGGAAAGGAGCCACCTCTAGGCTTATAGGCCCGGAACCATTCTTTGGGTTGGGAAAGGGTAACTTCTCTATAAATTTAAGGGAAGCAGAAGCAATATGCTGGAATAATTTACTAGGGTTGGCACAGTCAATATCTCTCATAGGGAACTACGACCTAAAAAGATTTAAGGGCTGTATGAAGTTAAGCAAATATAAGCTAGGAATCATTACGGGAATCCTAATGTCCTGTAGGTGAAACTAACATCTAACTAAACTGGGGATCCAATCTAATAGATCTTGTAGGTTCTGTGAGAAAGAAGATGAAACTGCAATACACGTGCTGGGAGTCGCAGAATTACTAATGCATAAGCGGAAGAAACATTTCTGCGAACAGCTTCTGAAAGAAGGTATTAGAACCGTAAAGTTAGGCAAAATACTATTTCTTGAGGACGTTAAGCTCGGAGAAACACTCTTAATCCAGGAAAGGGGGTACAATAGATTTTTGAGGTCGCAGTGCAATTAAAACCCTTACAAATAATAAATAATAATAAATAAACATATTGAGTAATCATTAAAGTACACTGCACATTTGCAAATACAATTCTGTTTAAAAAATTCAAAAACTACGAGAACCACAAATTCATAGAACTTTTTTTCACGATTGAACAAATAAAATATTTTTAACATTTTTTTAACTCACTATTTTATTTCCGAAACCCCATTTTTTTCACAAAAAATCAATAAAACCGATTAACTTTCAACGCAAATAAAAATTGCATTTATAAACCGGAATCCTTGATGTGAATATTAAAATATTATATCTTCAAGGCTTCTTTAAACTAATATATTGAAACTATTTCTTAGTATTTCGTGTCTTATTTTCACCATTCAAAAAAACGCTAATCTTGGGATTACTTTTATTTATTGTATTTTTTTTACAGTATTGTGCTGATTAAAAGTGTTCTTTCGAATGTAATTTTTTTTCTTTATTTTACATAAAATTATTAGTAACTACACTCAGCTTGTTTATTATTTGATTAGTTTCGTTAAAAGCATTCGACTTCACATATTAACATTTTCAGTTATTTTATTAGAATTTAATGTATTAAATATATAATTTGGGTTTGTATTATTATTTTGTAAAATTCAACAAATGTGGAACAATTGTGCAAATTATTTAATGTTAAGAACCAAGTCCATGAGAATTGAAATTCAAGAAAGAAAGATACCGAAGAAAAAGAAGACAAATTGTTGTTAAGCATTTAAGTTTCTAATTAATTCTTTTTTTCTTTATCAATCATGCATTATAAAAAACTGAGAAATATAAACACATTCGTCAAATTATAATACAATACTATATTATTTTGCGTTTAAATAAAAACTACTTAGTGAATATTAACATTTTTTTTTTCCAATTTGGTCAATAATAAAAAACAAAATTATACACTACGTATAAGAAAACAAAACAAAAACAATAATGAAACTAAAAAAAACTTGTCAAATTGGACGCAAGTGAGATTTGTCTTCGATAAAGTAACATTAGTTGAATAAGCTAATTTATCACAAAAACTGCATGTCTTTTTGTAAGTATTAGTTAGTTAATTAGTTTGATCAATATTATTGTAGCAAGCAAACAGGCCACGATTATCGGCAACATAACGTATACTTACGCGATTAATCGAACTGCGGCGTTCACTTTCTCCATTGTTGCCGACATTTCCTCCACTACTGTCATTGTTGGTGCAGATATCCGAATCCGAATCTATGCGACGAAAGTTAGAGTTATCCTGCAAAATTAAAACATGAATAACAACATCAACGAATCGAAAATTAAGTAAGCAGTTACTTCAATTTAATTTAGAACAAAAATATTTAATTTTCACACAAAAATGCTAATGTCAGTTAACTATATTACAATAGAAACGAGAGGAAGGACATTTTTCTATAAGATGGCTTTAGGAATTTTCCTGTACCCAATCCAAAATTTAGTATATTTTTTTTTTGTTTTATAATTGTGTTTAAGTTATTTAAAGATATTTCAAGAAACAAAAAAATTTTTGTTGTAAAAGTCATTTTTCGGCCGATCGTTCCTATGGCAGCTACATGTTATAGTAAACCGATATTTATCATATTCAGGTATATAATTGGATATTACCCACAACTATTAAATTCGAAATTTGGTAACGATATCTTGAATCATAATATAATATAATCGTTTCCGAGATCCGTTGGTTCATAAAGACGGACAAACAGACAGACATGGCTAGATCGACTCGCCTTTTGATATATGTATTCTTTGTAGGGTCTGCCACGCCTCCTGCCTGTTACATACAATTGCACAACTTTAATAAAGCCTTTGCCATTTTTTGGTGCAGGGTATAAAAGTCCAGTACAGTAGATGCTCAGAAATTCGAACTGTCCAGAAAATCGAACCTTAAAATTTGAATGTATTAAATGCACTGAACACTCACAAATTAGAATCCAAAGTTTTTTTTTGTTATTATACGAAACCAAGTGCTTATAACACTTAAATCTAATACAATATCCAACACTACATAAAGTATGTACTGTTGGATATGTGCCAAAGGGGAATTACCATAATGTGTATAGGTGTGACTTTGTATGCCACGTGTTTTTGCCATGCTTCATTAGTGCATACCTGCTCGATATTGACATAGAAATTATTTATCAATAGGGAAAATAAATCTAAAAATGTCAAATAAATACAAAAATAAAAACACCTTGTGCGAATGATTTGACACAAAAATATAAAGTAAGAAAATCTACCATAATATACATAAAATCGAAGAAGGAAGCTATACTTGCTAATCTTTCCAAGACTTACGAGAAACAAAATAGAAACACTACACAATGCTGGATTTCTTAAAATGGATAATTGTCTATATAAAAGGTTTTTAAATCAAACTTCAGAGTGATGATGGCAACATTGTTGCATATTTCCTTCCACCAAATGTGACAACAGCTGTGCAACCAATGGATGAAAACCCCATAAAATTGACAAAACTTATTTATCGAAATAGGCTTCTCGCTCAATTATACGCTGAAGGTGTTGAGCTCACAAGTTGTTCATGCTATACGGAATGCAATAATTTATTTAAAACAGGCTTGGGATAAGAAAAAGTATAAAAGAACGCTGAGTCGGAATTACTTAATTGGGACTCTGACCAATATGACAGTGACAATGATATGCCACTACAACAGTTGCTGCAAAAATATGAGGAGTACAATAAAGCTCTTCAAATAAACCAAACGCTTCTGAAAGAAATCGATTCAAGCCATCCGATATGGGTAGAAGAAATTGAAGACTGAAATATGGATATTGCTGAAGAATCTGAATTTGAATTTAGTAGCGATGATGACACTTGAGATAATGTGAAAACGACATTTCCGATGCTTCCCCAGTTATTTTACATTCGACAGCGATGAAAGTATCACAAATTTCATAAATTATTGTAAAAAAAATTCTTCAGTTAGAAACGATCACATGATAAATTTGATAACCCTCCATAATGATATGGTGGTGTCAAATATAACGAAACCGAAAAAGCAAAAAAATTTAACTCAATACTTTAAGTAATAAAACTTAATATTGATTAATCACTAATACATTTTTCGCTTATTTTTTATATGGATAAAAAAGTTCAGAAATTAGAACTTTTCAGAAATTCTAGATGTGTATCTTTAACTTTCTATTAAAAATAGAAAACACATTAATAATGCAACATTCTGATGACGGAGCAGTGTAAACTAATAAACGGTCAAGAGAAATCCCATTCCTTTTCACATATTTGCCTAGTTTTGATACCAATTTAGTGAAGAAAAAATATTCAAATAGTTCTTTGGATAATTTTCAATTATGACGGTTTATTTCTTACCTGAGTAAGTTGTTGAGTTGTAGTTAGCAATCGCGCAACAGGATTACACCAAACCGGCAAAGTCTCAAGCAGCGTTGGCCGAGAATGCGTAAGCAGTGGCTTCATATATCTAAAAATGTAACAATTACAATGTTTAACATTAAGACAACATTAATAGAAGTTTTAAATACTCACTTTGCATCAAAATTACCCCAAATTCTTGCCAATATAGCCTTATCGTGACTGTTTCGACGTCTGTTGACTGATCCTCCTTCTCCGTCCAGACTAGGCTCTGTGCCTCCCGGTTGACGGTTTTTAATGCCACGACTGTTCGAAGATGAACCATCTTCTACATCCTCTAAATATCCATCAGTCTAAGATTTTTTAAAGAAAATATCAGTTTTTAGCTATTTTCAAATACTAATCCAGCAGACATAGTTACAGAAATTTTAATTATACATATATTCGTAAAAACTCTAATATGAAGAGATATTATTATAGCCTGTCTATATATATATATGTATAAAATTTTTTTTTTTTTACAAAAAAAATTATGAAAATGCATAAAACAATGAAATACTTTGTTGTTGAGGTCGATAATTATAAAGAGAATAAATGTTAACGAAACAACATACCGGCAGTTGATGTGAATTGTCCATAGAATTGTATAACTAATTCGGGCATTATTTATATATGTTTTGAAAAATAAATAAAAAAAAAAGTTTATTGAAATGAGAAAAAATGGAAATGATTTCCAGAATATCAAAGTAAGCTACATTTTATTCTACCCTCTGTACTCTATATACCCTTAAAAATTTGGAACTGTCCTTAGCATCGTATAATTCAAAATTTAAAGCCATGCTATATCATTTTTACTTTTGGTGGAAAAATAAACTAATAAATTGCAATATCTTACGCTGCGCACTTGATAGTTATTCAACTGTTCAGTCTCCTCATCGACGCCAAATCTAATATTTGGATTATCTTGGATTAGAAATACTTAAGCAACATGTATATTTTGTATACCTACGGTATCTTTAACCAATTAAGTAAAAAGTTTGAAGCACCGCCCTGTATGATAACAGTGAATATCACGATCAAAGAAGTCGCCGTTAACATAGTTTGACGTGCATCAGAAACAGTATTTCTAATGGCAAGAGCAAATGACATTGCCCCGCGTAAACCTGAAAAAGCAACAACATTAATTATGAAATTAAAATATACCTCAATAACATAAATTAAACCCTAAACATCATACCCGCAAAAAACAGCATATGTTGAAAATTTCTAGAGATCTTCGGTTTTCGCTTTATATTTAAAAGCCATGATAATGGGTACACATTGACAGCACGTCCAATTGCAGCACATATCTGTTTCATATTTAATAAGAGAATTAAATAATCATCTAATAATATTTTTGTATTATACTCACGAAAGCTGTTATAATAAATCCAGCATCGAAATGATGCTTTGGAAACGTAAACATCGATACACCGATGTACGAAAATATAAAGTTTTCAGCTAAAAAGTTTAAGAGTTCAAATATTTGCTTCGTACGAAGACGAGAGTTTTCCGAAAGATTGTTATATGTGTAGTGCGCTTGGCAAATGCCACAAAACAGAACGGCTACGATTCCAGTAAGCTCCGTTGCCTCCGCTAATAGAAACGTACTGTAAGACATTAAAACAAACAACGCCGACTCCAAAAGCGGAAAGTCGCGAACGCGAGTGAATTTAGTCAAGTGTGACGCAAGTTAAGAAAATTTACCAATTTAAATTTTTTTGTTCTATAAATGTCATTATTACACCATATATTACACTACATATATACTTTTGTTTTTAAATTGATTTAGTGATTGCAAAATAAAAACTCAGATCACCAAAGTTAACTCAATTTCTATCATATATAAGAATTATCTGATAATTTTTCTTTAATGTTATAATTGATTTTATACTTTATATCTGCTGTCTAGGATTGTAGAACGTAAATAGCCCAGTATCTAAAAAGTATTGACACTTCACAATCGCGAGGTCGAAAGTGTTGTACACAAGAATTTCAGAATTCATGTGGGCAATGCGTTAATATTTATAATTATTTTAAATTATTTTGAGCAGGCAATCGTTTTCAGAATCTAGATACAAACATACAAATGAGTATCAATATATATTCTTGTAATTTAGGATGTCTTCTTCTAATATTGCCGGCATTTACACAATGAAATGTTTTGTTTAAAAAAGGATATCAGTGCTGTAAGACAGCCCATTACTGCGCCAATAAGTAAAGATAGGAAAAAAATTGAAAAGAAATCACTTAAGGCGCGCAGAAAAGCAACCGTCTCAAATTCTCCTGAGCTGGAATAGTGTTCTCCATAGTTTTGTATCGCGCTGTAAATAAAATTATGTTAATATTTAGATGACATGAAAATGAATGACAATTTTTAAAGCAGTTTACCCGCTTAAAACAATTGCAACTGCGTCGTTTAAAACAGATTCGCCAAAAACCAGTGCATACATATTAACATCGACATGCAAATCATTAAATATAGCCAGTATAGTTAACGGATCTGTTGGTGATATTAAGGCTCCAAAATACAACGTGTCCAAAAAAGTGAAGCTACTGCTAAGATATTTAGGCATCAACTTTACGCAGCCATACATAAAAAAGCCAATAAGAAAAGCCGATAAAGTCGTGCCCACAATGGCAAAGGTTAATATGGCACCCAAATTTCGGAAAAAGTATTTCTAAATAAAATGCAGAGAATATGTGGATTTGTTTAAATAAACTTTTCCAAACTATGACTCGTATATTTTTGATGATACCTTTTTTAAACTGTAGCCCGCGTGAAATATTATAGGGGGTAATATTATATTAAAGAACACTTCTGCATCAAATGTTGCTTTCAAATCAATTTCATTCTCATCCACATCGTAAACTTGGCCTCGAAATACATATGCGTAAGTCTTAATGCCTTCAGGTATTTTTGAACTGTTTGTTTGATTAACAGGAAACTGAAAGATTCATTGGTTTTTAATTTGTGTTTAAATAAAAAAGCATCTGATTTACCTTAAACCAAAGCGTATCTGGTGGCAATTTTCTATCATACATTGGATTTCCACGGGGTTCTACTTGCATATGTATAAGTGTAGTTGATGTGCCAGCATATCTAATTATAGCACCCACGATTAATCCTAAAAAAGTTTAATTTTTAACTAATATTGATATACATATTTGAAGACCATCCTCTTTTTTCGAATTACAAAATGCTTTCTTTTTTTTAACTCACTCATCAGTCACCATCAATCACTTACCATAGATCACAGCTAAGCCGGTCTCATGCAACCACGAAACACGATGGTGTTTAAACAGCCATATTGTCAATACGGTTAACGTCAGCAGAAATGTATACACAAACAGATTAAGACTATCAATCCGGTGGTTCAGAGTCGCCTTCTTGTCGAGCGCAATGTCTGTGTCAGTGGCTTCACTTGGCAAGGTCAGTATGCCAAACAAGAAAAGCGCCACGAAACCTGTGTATCGGCTGCAAAATGCAGCTGCAAGACAATCGGTAAGTTATTACAATGTTTTACGCTCAGCTTATGTTCTGGTATTTTGGCTCACCAATTCCACCAACGCGTCCCGTACTAAGGGACATTTCGCCGTGTTTTCTGAAGGCTTTACTTTTAGTTTTGTTTTTTTCAATTTAAAAACATTTCTTCGCTTAAAAGAAAAATCCACTTACGTTATTGCACTCACAAATCGATTTTTTATTGTTCTTAGTTACATATAAAACAAACAAAGGAAAGGTTAATAATTGTTTAACACTTGCTTAAATACGTTAGTATGCTCCCACAATTACAAACTTTAATGTTAAATTTGATTGCAGTGTACCAAATTAGAAAATATGATTCATAACAACTATTCAATTAAACTCGCTCTTAGATTTAAACTACGTCGTTTTACTACCAGCAGAACTGCACATTCGAAGAATTACTCCATGATTGCACATATGCAGAAACTGAAAAAGAGCTGTCAAATCATCGATTGGCCCGTAAAATGCATTTTCTTTTATTAATTGTGAAAGAATTGGATAAAACTGATAACAAATTTTCTTGGGATTATTATTATATAAAAAAAAAGAATAGCCATCAGTTGTTGCTTACATTGGGCCCTGATACAAATAGAATTAGTTACAAGTAACATTTTCTCATTTTAACTGAAGTAGAGGAATAGAGTTTGCAGAGCACGAAAGCATTCTTTCTCACTCTCACGCACTGACTTGTCTCTTCTCATACTCTGACAAATTTATTTAGTTCTTAAACTTCTTGTAGGCATGACGGTCGAACGTGAAGTTGGCAGAGACAAATAAACGCTAAACACGCAACCCTGAAAACGCAATAATTATTCATTGTTCAGTACAGTGAAATTTGAAGTGGTGACAACTTGGACTGCTTATATTAAGAATGTAACATATGATTTCGGTCGCTTCATATGCATCAGTAAATAGAAGTGAAGTGAATCGCGTTATTATTTCAGTTTCCTCCAAATAGTAAATAATTAATAAATTAAATATTGCGTATTTCGATATTCAGTATATTTTATAAGATCATCAATTAAGCTAGAGAAGTAAAATTAAGCTTCTCGTCGCACGGCTTGTCTGGCTGGCTAGATAGCAAAACCGGACGGTGTCCGACGACGCTTGGTCGGCAAGTGTATTTTGCGAGTCCGCTTGGCAGATTAAAAAAACAAAAAGCAACTAAAAGTCAGACATTCAGAGAGAAGCATTCATCATTGACAGCGCCAGTGTGTGTCTTAGTGGCACAAGACATGTACACAATTTCTCTTTTGAAGTGGACAATTGGTTGCGTCGATCGGCAGGCTAAGTGAACAAAAATTGTTTACATCAAGAAAATCTAATTTACTGAAGAATTACTGCGGGTGTTAACTCAACATAATGACAGCGAATGCTCCCATGCTGCTCTTCGTGGGCGGCGCACTTCGCTACTATCTCAGCACAACGGGCCTGGGTGATGTCATGCTGGATCGTGTGGAATTTGCAACGCCGCTCAACGGTTACCGGCGCAGTAAGTAAATGAAAATGTAAATACATGATTAACTGAAGTAATTTGATGATTTTCATCAATGCCGAACAGTGCGTGAGGGCATTGCACTTAGCCGACTAGACGTGGATCCTTACAGTGGGGATATTGTGCATGAAGCTCCGTTGCTACTAAAAGTCATGGATTGCATACCACACAGCTACGTGCCAATGTTGTACATTCTGTTAGATCTTCTTACCGGCTTCGTACTCTATCGACTAAGTCAACTTTTTGTGCTGCAAAAGCTGGAGCAACAAAAAAACGAAGGTTCACAATACGCTGAAGATAGCCAGGAGTTGCAGTATCATTTAACGGATTACTTTGATATCTCGCGCCTGGTGCTCATCGCATATTTATTCAATCCACTATCTTTGCTCAACTGCATAGCACTAACTTCAACGGTTTTTAGTAATTTTATGCTAACACTCATCCTCTACTGCCTAGTTGAACGGCATTTGCTACCGGCGCTGCTCTTACTCGCTTTTGAGTCAATGCGTGGGTTGTATCCAATAGTGTTAATAGCACCGCTCGTCTTAGTCTTTGCACGGCAATCGATACCAAAAGCTGTTGGTATTTTGTTGCTGTTTGGCATTAGCTGCATTGGTGTGGCTTGGCTCAACTTTCTGGTCTACAATAGTTGGAGTTTTTTGGATGGCACTTTGGGATTTATGTACGTATAATTGTTTGGCATTAAACTTGTAAATTAATTAAAGCGTATCTTTCATTTTAGCTTTTTCTATCGCGACTTGCGACCAAATATTGGACTCTTCTGGTACTTCTTTACCGAAATGTTTGATCATTTTCGCACTCTGTTTCTCATTACATTCCAAATGAATGCCACCGTGCTGTATTTAGTACCACTGTCGGTGAAATTGCGCAGAGAGCCATTGCTACTCGCTACCGTGCTTATAGCACTTATGTCGGTATTTCGAGCATATCCCTGTCTGGGCGACGTTAGCTACTATTTGGCACTACTGCCCATTTGGAGGCGCTGCTGGAAATGTATGTATTATTACTTTAATCCTATTTGATATAATTTTACATTAAATTTGTTTAAATTTTTTGTTTTTTCTTGGCAGTCATGACACACACTTTTGTTGTCTGTTGCTTTTTTTTGGTGACGCTTGCTATGATGGGTGCGTTGTGGCATTTATGGATGGATGCTGGATCCGCAAATGCTAATTTCTACTTTGGCGCCACGTTAGGCTTCTGTACTGGGCAAATATTCCTAATAACAGATTTACTCTTTGCTTATGTCAAACGAGAGTTTAGCCTGCGTAACGGACAAAAGATATTGATTGACGGCAAGGAGGCTAAGATTATTTTAGATTAATAACAAGAACAAATAAAAAATTATGTAAACCATAAAAGCTCTTCAAAGCAATTGTTGAAATATGGTTTTGCTTGCTTTAGAATAAATCTTAATTCGTATTTTTTAGAAAAATTATTTCGCGCTGGATTACATATCCGAACATTTTTACATCCAAAATATTAACAAGTGCCAATGCTTCTTGATAGCAATTTATTAATTTAAGCACTACACAAATTTAACAAAATTAACTTATTCATGCACTGCACCATGTACGCAGAGCTTAGCCTACTGCTTCGAAAAGCCGGTCTTTGTTTTCCGATTAAGGAATTTGTACAAATACAAAATGCGTTTCTCCATCTGTCGCCATTTTGTAGGTCGTGCAACTGGATACATGGTCCTCGAAAGTACACGTCGTTTACGCAACAAGACTTGATACTCATTTCCCGAAACACCACGCAACCATGATGGCACTGAATATAAGACACGAGTTGGATGCAGTCGATCATTGCCAAGTATATCGATATAATCGTTTTGCCCAAAAAGCGCACGCTTCTGTGCCCAAGGATTTTTCGGGCTATACGTGGGCATGGGCAACTCACGCCCATTATCTAAATGCGGCAGTGGACCTCTTTGTAAGATTTTTTCTTTATACCCATAACGGCGCACTGTGGGTCCGCGTGCGCGGCGTTCAGCAAAAGAAAGCTGGCGCACTGCATTTATTTCCGTTGTATTGATGGCATTAAATAACACACCGTTCAGCTTACTTTGTAGTGTTTTAATTAGCCAGGACATGACGCTTGTAGTTATGTTTTCGATTAGATAATTGTTAAAAAAAAAACAACGACGTATGTATTGAAGCAAAATTCTGTGACATAGAACCAATCAGCTGTTTTACTTAAGCCAAGCATATGCAGTGGAAGCAGTGATGCCAATTTAGGGATTTTGTGGCAAGTTTTAGCCCTTTTTTAAGTGTGACTGTCACAAAATTTGAAATTGTGCCATGTGCATATTATTAAATAGAAAAACTAATTTACCGCAGCAAGGATAATAAAGATCCACCTCCACAGAGCAGTTAGGGTAATGTTACTAGGAAAACACATGTGAATTTTTTCCTCAAGGAGAAAAAATTTTGTACTGAACTGATAAAAAAAAAACGCAGCTCTCCGCAAAAACGCAAGTACGGTAGAAAAATACTTGGCGGCTGCGTTTTTCGGGCTGCCAATCTAAAGTCTATGCAAAATGCGACAACATTACCAGGATTGAATTAGTTTTTAAGTATTTTGGGTGGCGAATTTTCTTCGCACGACATGAATGTTGCCGTTGGGTGCACTTTTTTAATGCTGAACATAATGTTTCGCTTCATATTTTTTTATGAGCGCCTGGTATGAAAAAAGGACATCGAATTGTATGTGTATGTATTTAGCTTGCTTTACAAATAGATAATTTGATTTTGGCCTTTAAAAGACTGCTTGTGATATTGACATTTGATTTTGGTATACGGTGAACACATAATTAATTCATAAAGATATAATTATATTAAATAATCGCCTTTAAATAACAACAAAATCAATTTTTTGCATGAAAACCAATAGGCAAAATTTTTAAGTGACTTACTGTAAATTCAGTCTCCATATACAACAGAAGCCATGATTACAAAACCCTAAACAAATCCAGAACTAACTTTGTGTGTTTTTTACGTTCTCTAGCTTGCTTTTATGTTTCTTGGAAACCTTATGTGCATCAAGGGCTTTAGATTGTTTGAAAGATTCATTGCACAATTCACAACTGCAAAAAACAAGTAATAATTATTGATTTTCTAAATTGCAATCATTCTTTTTACATACAAATAATTTCGCACAACGTTATGCACGGCTTCGTGATGCTTGAGCTCTTTTCTTGTAATGAATCGTTTTTTACAAGTATT
>JBAMBQ010004746.1:0-17024 GCA_037044495.1 Stegana nigrithorax | reverse complement strand
GGATTTGATAGTTTCCTTATACATATGTACATAGGTTGCCGGCATTATCTTATATACATATGTACATGTATGTATGTATATTATGTACTTAACTGCATGGGCGTTGTAGTGTGTGTGTGTGTGTGTGTGTGTGTGTGTAGGTACCTCGTGTGTCTATCAACCATGTTCTGCTATGAACTTTTTATATTAAAGCTTAAAAATCAATTTGCGCATTTTACAGTAATTTGTTTTGCATCATTTTGCAGACTTTGTTGGAAAAGCCAAAAGAAAAAGGAAAACATAGAGAAGAAGAGAATTTTGCATGAGTTTTCCTCGAGTTTCAACACTTTCCACGTTGATTGCCAAATTAGCACATCAACAATTTTGTGCCTTTTTCATTTTTTTAAACTTTTTTTCTTCTTTTTTTTTTGTACACACATACTGTTAGTGTTGGCATAAATTTGAACGAACAACAAATGCAAAGTTTTGTGAATTGCTGGGGCGTGTGCCGAGGAGGCGCCGGTGGCGGCATAGGCGAGTGCAGGAAAAGTTTTACGCGTTGCGATTGCGCTGTGGGCTGGGCAAATAGGATCTCAAAAATAAAATAGCAAAAATACTCGATTACACAAACCTGACTAACCTGATTGCCATGGCTCGGAGTTTTAAAATTTCAGTTCAGCTGCTGACACGCCCACTTATTACGCCGCTCTGGAGTAAAATCTCCGATTTGGTAACATTCCACAAGAACATTCCAATACCACGGTTCTAAAATAGTTTTATTTAATATTTTCTGATTAAACGAAAATTAGCTAAAATAAAAATCGAATCGGTCGAATGGTTGACATATAGATATATAAGTACTATACTTATATTGAGTTTCATTGCAGGACATTATTAGAATGGTCTGTGAGGTGTTTAGCACTTGTGTCGCCATTATTATTACAGTTACAAATGCCATCTTTATAATGGCATCAATTGCAGCTTCATTGGTACAGTAAAACATCAGAAACGCACGCCGAGCATTTAAGCGTGGCTGATGAGCAACTGTGGTAGGTCTTACAGTTAGTTAAAGAAAAGAACTGTGAAGTAAACTAGGGGGCTAGCAAGTAACAGAGTGCAAGAGGGAGGAAAGGGCAGAATGAGAATGAGAAACGAAAAAAAGAAAATGCTAAGTGCACAGTTGCACTTTTCTTTGGCAAGAAGAATTATATACCACATAAGCTCAGAGGGGCAGAGTACAAACATATGTGTTTATGTATGTGTGTGCTGTATGTGCATGTGTGTGCACGAAGTAGAAGTTAAAGAACACGCTGATGGTGCAGCAACAGCCACAGCCTCAGCAACAGCAACAGTAGCACATGCATGCAATGCAGCCCACACGTGCCCTCATGCAGCATCGTGCAGTTGCAGCAGTTTGCTGGTCTGCCTGCACTTGTGTGCTACGCATTGGTGTGTGGGCCGCTGCGCTCAAGTGGGCGTTTACATTAGGTAAGAAAAACTTGAAATTGAATTCGTCTTTTCCACAGTGCAGGGGGTGCAGCAGCGGCGAGCAGCAGTTTCACAATGTGGCACTGGCAATTTACGCTTGCCAACCCTGACTTTCAGCACTTTTGCTCGTTTCGTAAACTTTTGCGAATTGTTGTTTTTTGTTTTTTTTTTGTTTTTGTTTTTGCATGAATGCATTGTTGCAAATTTAGTTATAGAAAACGCCAAAATGTTATTTAAAGTGACGAAGATGCATGCTGCAGCACACACAATTCAATTGATCATGGCTTGGAATCAAGGTGCCAGGCAGGCAGAGAGAAGTGGAACGAAATAAAGAGAGAGAGAGAGACAGAGTGAGAGAGAGCAAGAAGATGAAGAGAGCTTTTAATACTGGCATGCAACATTCTTAGTTTTATTCCTTACCGTACATCATCGCTGATGCGAAAATGCATCATCTGTCAATTTTTTCTATTTAGCCTTTCTTGCCATCTGCCAGTTGCTCAACTATCTGTGAAAAGGCAGATTTGGAGCCAGTGCAGTGCCAGGGGTCCCAACTCAGTGCTCACGTTTTAAAGCGGAAATGCGCAGAAAATGTGCAAGAAATTGAAATACGAAAAATGTCCGAGCATTTTACGAACAACAACATAAGTTGCATCCAACCCGAACCGTTGCCAATTAGTTGCTTGCCTCTTGCCAGATCGTGAGCAGTCGAGAATGCTTTTGCTGTCGGCCATGTGTGTTGCATTTGATGCATGTTACACCAAAGCATTTTGTATCCTAGGCATACTTTGCAGCATAGCTGCAACAAAAAGAGAGAATAAAAATGGGAAGTAAATGTGGCGGCAAGCCTCAGTTGGCGTCTGCTGCTGCTGCTTAAGTCGTGCGTTTGTTTTGCTTTTTAAATTGTTTTTGACTTATTTTTCCGTTTTTATTTACTTAGGTTTTTTTTTGCTATTTTTTCCCGGCAAGTCGCTGTTTTATTTTCTGCATACTTTTAGGCTGGCCTTGCGCAATCTGCGACTTTAGTTGACTTTGTTGCTTTAATAATGTAATTTTATTTTATTTCTTGCAGTGACTATAAACAGAAGCGCCAAAGCAATTATGGGGCTGCCCTGCGTCCCAGCACGCTGCTTGAGAGTCCCAGCACCAGCGGCTACAAGGCAAGCAACAACAACAACAATAACAAAGCGGGCACACCAACTTCGCAAATATTTCGACTCTTTGGACGCGTTACCAGCGTGGAAGGTGTGTAGGCATTTTATTTATTTCTTTCGTACCTTGTGATTCTTTTTTTTGCTTTCTTTTTTTGATAATTTAATTAACAAAAACCCCGGCAACAGTTCGCGTCCACATATGCAAATCAAATGCGTCAAGTACTGACCGTCGCCCGTTTGGTTAATAGGATTTTTTAATTTATATTTTAAGCCGCTCGCGTGTATTTTGGGTTTTATTTTTTTGCTATTGCTAAGCCAGCGAGGTGTGTTCGTTACATTTTGATGGACAGCTGCAGGGCTGGCATGTGAGAGTTAGTCAAATGAATTGATTTTGGAATATCAACGTAACTCACAAATTCAATTCGAAATCGTACGCATATCATTTTTCTTTTTGCTTCTTTAATGCCAGCAAGCTGTGAAATTTTTCAAACGACACGCGGGCGTCTCTTTCGCTTTGGATCTATGCATCCTTTTCTGCGCGACAATGTCACTTTTATAATTGCTTGCTGTGCTTTATTTTATTTATATACATTTTTTTAATACACTTTTGGCAGCTTTTGCCTTAACATTGCAACTTGTCACGCCACACACTCAGCCAAAACAGAAAAGCAAAAGAAAAAAAAAAAAAAAAAGCGAAAAACGTATTTTGTTTTGGATTTGCTTGGGTTTTAATTCACGTTTGTTCGCTGCTTATGCGCAAAACTACAAAAAAAAAAAAACACAAAACAATCGACAGTAGCAGCAGCAAAGCGTATAAAAAACAAGCAAAGTTATGCAAAGTTGAACCAAAAATTGTTTGCACGTTTGTTTGACTGGATTTTGACTATTTCCAACTTGACTAAAAAGCAACAAAACAAATGCAAAAGCAAAGAAAAAAAACATAAAAATAAAAAATAAATAAAAATGAAAAGCATGCAAAACACAAGAAAAAACGTTAGAAAATAAAAATGAATGGAAAGAAAGCAAACCAACAAGAAAAATAAAAGTATTTTATTAAATGTCCTTTTGCCACAATTTTTCGGGTCGACTTTAGTTTCCAAAGCTGCAATACGCTTTATTTTTTAATTAAAAAGCGGCTTAGTGCGAGCTTAAAACAACTTTTAGTGAGCAAACTGCAAAAACCAAAACAAACTAAAAGCAAAAAAAAAGAGGAATATAATAAAATTTACAAAAGTAGTTTCAATTCTTCGTTGTTGTTGTTGTGGTGAGTGCTGTGCGTGTTCTTTGTGAATTTTAAAACAATTTGTTGACAATTTTAAGCGATTTCCATTTAAACGTAAATCAAGCATTGTCGTAGCAACTTTCCTTTGTGGAAACGTAAGCCAACAAAAAATAGGCAAAAGCAAAAACCAAAACTAACAACAGTAGCCAGCTTTGCATTTTGTTTAAACAAATACTTCAATTGCAAGAATAACAAAATTGATTTCACAGTAAATGATTTGCATATCAAACGTACTTTCACATTTTACATAGAAGCAAATGTCGCCAGGTTTGAACAGTTGGCAGAACGTACTAAATCGCAACAAAACGAAATCACAAGTAAAGCCAAATCAAAATTCAAACGCATAGCGGCAAACGTATTAAAAACGAATCGAAAAGAAACCTTTGGCTGTCCGCGTTTATGAGAGAAATTCATGCCGAGCGAGACGACTTTAATTGAGTCATTTCCTCATCGCAGTATTAAGCAAAATGAGTGAAACAGTCGTGTTCCGACAGACGCGCATGAGACGGACGCATGGAGTGCAGAATGCTGGTGAGTTGTGTGCACAAGTAAACGAGAGCGGGGGAGATGAGGCTGTGAAATCGTTTTGTATGAAATATTGTTGAAAGCTGACCGACGGGGCAACTGGGCGAAAGCAAGCCAACAACAACAATAACAACAAAAGCAGCACGAGAGTGCCAAGTTGTTGCCACGCTGCGCCATCAATCAGGGCCCGATTTCGGTTGCACTTGACTGCAATTTTGTGGCGCCAAAGATAGCAAGGACGACGACGCAACTCAACTCAACGCAACTCAACGCAATGACTCTAATATGAATTTATATGTGGAGCAGCGGGGCGTATGAGTAATGTTGAGTTATACGCGTTTATATGCGTGTATGTGCAGTCCGAAGTCGGTGCAGTCAGCGCGGCATAATAAATCGCAATGAATTCGCATATAATTTACAAATGACAGACAACGTGGCAGTCAGGTCCATTACATAGCAGAAGAAAAACAGAATATAGAAAAGGAAATAGAGGAGGCGCTTGCGTCGCTTGTACTGAACTTTTCTATTTTAATTTCCTGTGCACAATTTGTTCACTTCATTGCCTCTGATTGAATCTGCGCTACGAGATTAAACGTAAATCGCATTAAAAAAAGTCGCGTCTAGACAGTTGTGAGGAAATTTTAAATTAGGCGCCGCCAACGACATCATCACCATCACCTTCACAACCATCGACCCCCTCACCATCACCGCAAGTGTCTAAAATCAATGATTAGGCACGGCTTCAGCAACACCAAGCTTGACTTGCTTTGACTTTACTCAGCTCGGCTTGACTTAGCCCAGCTGGGCAATTTATTTGTCCTGCATTTTTAATGTGACAAAATAAAAAGCACTGAGTGGCAAATTGTTATTTTATGGGTGCTACGCAGCACGCGTGGGCGCCAAGGCAAGAGACATTCATGCATGCCCCTGGATGTTGAGCCAAACTGTTTTATGTCCTGATATGCTACACTCACGACTTAGCAAGGCAAATCTGTTGTTAATTAAAAAAAATCATTATTCATCTCAGAATGAATGTTTTATATAAAAGTTTTCTTTACAAGAAATTCTGGCGCCACTGATCTTGGGTACAAGAGCTACAAGGTAGCACCTACGTGCTTTATTCTATTGCTGAAAGACGTTATATTACGTCACCAGACCAGGATTCTGGCTTAAAGAGAATGTCAGTTAACGGTGCAGGTGAGGACGCCATCCTCTTGATTTCGGGAAGATCAGGGTCTGACTGCCAAATAAGTGACTCTGCTATGCGTGCCCAAGTTTCGACCCTCTTCGCCGACCAAACGCCCCTTCGATAGTATGGCGTTGCCAACTGACAGACATGGCAACGCTTTACAGGCATAAGTTTATTTCACTTTTATATGGGTGATTTTAATGCAGATTAATTGGATTTTTTTTGTGCTTTTGAGTTTATTATTTGGATTTAGCAGATTGCTTTCATTGTGATCCATTACTGTTTATTACGTAAAATACAAGTTCATCTTTGCCTTTTTCGAATAGCAAACTGTTTCAGGAACCATTTCCATGCATTGAAAGTAGCCAATGTGTTCTAATAATTTGGCATTTAAGTAGTCTTTTGCTTTTAAAACTGAGTTGCTGCGGAACTGAGTATTTGTGCTGTTTGGCTGTTTGTACATTAACCGACTGGCTATTATCCGTTTGCAATTGCAGTGCTTAGCAAAGGCCATGACTGCGTGCACATTGCATTGCCAGGGTGAACTTTATTAATAGTTTTGCCACAAATGCTCAATCAGGGGATGTCAAATGCCAAAGTCATCATCGATAAATTTCAGCTCACAAAACGAATGCTGCTGCAGGTTTTCATATTTGCTTTCTCCCTTCGCTGTTGTACTTTTCTTTGGGCATCGCTTTGGCTTTGGCAAAGGATTCGCTCTGCTAAGACCTTTATGTTGTCATTATGCTTGTTGGCATGTTGGTGTTGTTTTTACTGTTGACGATGACGATGATGACGATGATGACGTTGACATTTGCCAGTTGTTGACAGCATTTAAAATGTTTTACTCATTTTGCGCACGTTGTGCTTTCGTCCTTTTGCCAACGTGGCTGCTGCTGCTGTTGTTATTGTTGTTATCACTCCTTTGGCTGCCAGAGACAGGAGACCAAGCAACAAAACATTTGTGTGCAAATTTATTCAAACCTTACAGCGCGCACGGATGGTGTGCCCTATGCCAAGCGGCTGGCGAGACACAAGCACACATGTACAAAGGTGTGCGACGGGTGCAGGGGGACAGAGCAGTAGTGGAGGTGTGTGCATGCGGTTGACATGCATAACATGGCTGGCTGCATGGGTGTACGCGTGTGTATGCGAGTATGTCATTAGGTGAATGAATTGCAGTTTTCTCTATAGAAATTTGAGTCTTAAGGACGACACTCGAAACGTGCATCCTCGTCACCAACGCCAGAGCCACCGTCATTGCCATTTTTATCGCCATCGCCATCGCCATCGCCATCGCCATCGTGTCAGCGTCAACATGTTAATAGCAATTCGGTTTGATTTAAGTTGTCGACAGTGGCCACAATCTAAGCAGCAGGAGCACAAGACCCTTTTCGCAAGTGGGCTGCGGCGCTGTCTGCTCAGTTGTTTGATTGAAGCCAAATGGTTTATTTAATTGCATGGAAAATTGATTTTCCACAACGATTGGCAACATTTTCGTCCCCAACGTGCCCAGCGTACCTAGCTGGCTGTTGGCTGCTGGCTGCTCGTTTGGCCAAAAGAGTGGCCCAGTCTTCGCTCTCGTATCAATGACATGTCATTATGTAAATGTCAAAGTGTGTTTTCTGTGTGACATGCTTTGTTGCGGGCCAACAAAGCGCACAAATTCTAATTAAAATAAGCAAACAGAAAACAGAAAACCGAAAACCAAATTCAAATTTTAAATTAAAATTGCAAATACTGTGCAAACGCATAGGCGCCACCGTCTTGCGCTTAGACGTCTGCCCTTGTCATGCCTACTCTCATGCCATGCGGCTTGGCCACGCAATGGCTCGCTCGCACACTCTCGCTCTCACTGAACTGTTTCATTGTTTACATCAAGATAGAGACAAGTGGCGCGTTCGTCAAATCAAAACAAATCTAGTAGGTTATCATTAAGCACACAGGCCACTCAGCATGTGACTGAACGCGACTTTACACGAGCCAACACGAGTCAACGCGAGTCGACTTTGCTCACTCACTCAGTCGGCGAGACTCGGTCAGCTTCGGCTTCGGTCATGGCTTCGGCGTTAGCGTTGGCAGCGGCGACGGCGACGGCGACGGCGGTTTCGTTCGATCGGCATGTCGATCGTTCATTGACATTTTATGCATGGCAGTGCATGCCTTAACTAACTTTTCTCACTACCCAGTGGCACATTGACGCTACGCCGCTCGGGCTGCTTGGCGTCGACGGCTGCACGTTGTAGGGCGCGTCATTACGCTTCAGTCTGTGACGCCGAGTTGAGCCCACAATAACAAGAAAAACTGTCAACACCCGAGTTGGCAATGCATCGTAATAATAATCATAATTGCCTGTTTTTGTTGTTGTGTTTGTTTTTTGCCGGCCGCCTGCGAAGTTTCCGTAATAAGTCAAACGTATTTGCGAGCTGAGCTACTTGGAGAAATTGTCAAATCTGTTTCGCTTTTAATTTCACTGCAGTTTGACACTTGTCTGTGGGTGTTCTGTTACTTTGCACTGGTCTAAACTGTTTCGGTTGTGTGCGGTCGGTTGAAAATTTCCGCTGCTGATGGCATTCCATATCGAGCTGAAGCTGTGCGAAGGTAAAGCAATTATTATATAATATTCACATATAAATAACTGCTGTTTAATAGCATTAACTGTTTGATGCATGGTGCAATTGCATTCCACGCGCTGTTGTGCATAGTATTGCAGTTTTACTATTGCGAAGTTTATAGAAGTGTTAAGTGCATTGGCGGCATACTGAATTATTCGTATGGTTATAGCAAATTTGGATGCTGTGAATAAAATCGAAGTACGTCTGAAAGCACAGACGGCAGAGGAAGTGTGCACTGTGCAATGTTAAATTAAAAATTTGTGTTTTGTTGATTATTGGTGTTGTTGTCATTAATTCATAGAACAACGTATTTGCGTACAAGTGTTTTTTATTGCATAAATATTATTATGAGAGCCACAGAAGCATCGGTTACCAAGCGAGTCTTCGTTTTCCGAAGAACAAAATTTAGAAAATCATTTTGTAAAATCAGTTACACAGGAAGTCGGCTAAGACTTTCTTAAACTGATAAAGCAGCGGCTGGCCATTATTGGTCGTAGTTGTGGAACTTGCATTCGATCTGGTTTCGAATATCATAAAAGGTTTCATCTCTGGCGCCTTTGTGTCTTTCTTTACTTGTTCATTGTTCTTCTAATAATTGTTAAAGTGGGATAGGGATAAGGTCTTTGAAGTCTACGCATAAGGCTTTTACATAGAAGAAAATCGGTTCAGTTTGCGTTTATCTTATCTTAGCATAAGAACGTGTGAACTATGCAAATAAACAAGTAATACTTAATAATAATGTTTTGTTTACCTCGCTTTCAATTTCCCTCCTCTCGCTTCGTAAGCATAGCAGAACGTAATTGCGTTGTAAATTCTCGAATGTCTGCTGTGAGTTATTGCGATTTGTTGTAAAAACTATTTCAGCTAAGTGCGCTCAACGTGACAATGACAGACGGACGTGTAATGTGCAGAAGTACAATAATGTACGTGAACATGTCAATTAATTCAGATAAAATTAGTGTTACGCAGTTATACGCGGCTAAGCCAAGTTGTCATTTCGCTAATGCGGTAGAATTTCATTTAAATTGACTCCAACAATTAAAATGTAGCACATTAAATTAACTGTGCGTAGATGCACGCACATTACACGGATGCTATGGCGTAGTCAGCTTTATTTTGCATGTGACCTCATGTTAGCTTCGGATTTGCACACACTACGCAGTTATGCGTTCATTTGGAATTACCTTGCTCAGCGTTTTTAACGTTTTCATTAGGTTTTGTTCGTTTAATGCTGCTTTCTGCTATTGTGCGTGTGCTGTGTACGTGCAATCGATTAGACTTGGGCTCTGCTCGGTCGCTTTAAACATGACCACTTTGCACGCTTAGTTGCCGTCGGCTTCTTATACATATCCGGCAACAAAGTTACTGTATTGTGTACACAAACGGCAACACAAAAATATATGATTACATACACTTATAATACATAACAACAATAAAAACAACAATAAACATTGTTTCATTGGTTTTTTCAGTGCAAACTTTTGCGTACTACTTGAGTAATAAATAAAAATGCGTTCTCTCTTTAGCTCTCTTGCTCTCTTCGTTTTTGCATTTTTTATGTGTGCGCGTTTGTTAAACATTGTGCATATTGTGGTTGTTGTTGTTGTTGTGGCAAGTACTTTTGTTGCCGCTGCTGCCGATGTTGTTGTTGTTGTTGTTAATTTATTAACAACACCATAAAGGTTTTAAGTGTTTGCATTGCAAGATTTATATACGCCCTTTGTTGTGACAATAATAATAACAACAACAACAACGACACGACAACGAATAACTAAAGAGAATGCAACTGAGGCTGCACATTCTATGTGAGTACATATGCATGTACATTTGTTTGTATGTTTGCCGTGTGTTTGTGTGCATGCGTCTGTAGCTCAAGCAACGCCAACTGCTGCAGCTGTTTTTTCCATATCCGGACAAGCGTTGAATATATTTTACGAAATAATTTATTTGCTTCGTAGTTGCTTGTTTTTTGTTTGCTGAGTTTTTGCTTGCCATTTAGCTTTGTTTTTCCCCCCTTTTTATTACTTGGTTTTATTTGATTGTTTTGTTTTTTCATTAATTTTTAATTGTGCTGTTTAATTAATAATGTATAAGCTATACGTATTCACAATGATTTGTTACAAATGTGTCAACCGTTTTTACTTTGCACCAGTAACAAATGTCGTCTGCCGTCTCCCGAGTGTCGTCTGCTCGTCTGTCGTTTACTAATGAGGCACACTTGACATTGATGCCTTGTCTGGGGTTGGCAAAGCGTGCGGTCGTGCCTGCCTGCAGGGTTATGCAATTAATGTATGCAAGAATGCCTGAGTGCGAATGTCTGGCAATGTGTGAAAGTTGCATTTGCGGCTCGTTGCTGTCTTGGCTTGTGCATTGCCGGATGTTCGCTTGTTTATTAAGCAAAAGATTCACCTCATATGATGAGTATGCCATACAAAAAATATTTATATGAAAATTTCTTCTATTAATTATTTATTACAAATATACCGCGTTGTCGTCATAAATATTCCAACACTGTCTTCAGCATCGTGCCAAGAATCATGTTTACAGCTCTAGATTGGATGCTGTGTTTCATTGCTTCTCTTCAGAGGTTGAGTTCCTGGCCCTGAGCTAGTGTGGATGTTTTGGTCCACTTGCATAGCAGGGCGCTACTTGATCTGCGCACCTTGAATTTTAGTAGCTTCTTCATTTGTTTAGGTATAGAAATTGGTAATAGGAGCACGGTGCGTGGTTCACTTAGCTGCTGCCAGGCAATATGCAAAAATGTATTAATTATCCCTCGTTATGACAGGCATGCAAAGTAATATAAAAAAGAGAAAAAGTGCAAAAGCCCTTCAGGAAGAAGTGCAAAAGAGGAAAAGTAAGCATATGCACAGAAAAATGAAGTAAAAAAATCAATTAAAGTTGCTGCGGCGTCCTTTCCACGTGTGGTATGAGCGTGTCTGTGTGTGTGTGTGTGTGTGTTTGTCTGCTTGTTTGTTTGTTTTTCTTTCCGTTGATATGCTGCTTTTTGAAAAGTTTTCCTTGAATTTTATTTTGTGGCAAAACGCATCGGGAGTCGCGTCGGGTCGTGTGGAGTCGAGGCGAGTCGAAGCGACCCGAGTTGAGTCGAGTTCTGTTGGCTGCGAGTTGGTTGCATGAATGAATTTTATGCGCCGATGACTGAGCGCAAACAAAACGCGAAGCGGCGCATAAAATGCATGGCATAAAAGGTGAAATTGTGCTGCGAGGATATGTGTAAGGACACGCATGCCCTGGCGCTTGTGCCTGTGCCTGTGCCTCTGCTTGTGCACACGAAGGCGCTTTGGGTCTGCGTTGCGTTCAGAGTTCGGTTATGCACAGGAATTTAATTTGGCTGCTGGCATTATTGTTGCCTCTGATCGTATTGTTGTTATTGCTGCCGTTGTTGTTGTTGTTTTGCAGCGCCTTGCGCATATGGCTGTCGCATGTCCTTGGTGTTCTTGTGCTAGTTATTGTTGTTGCTGTCTTGTCGTTACTACAACAACAAAAAGCCAATGGGAAAAGTTGTTAAAGCATAAAAATAAAAAATAAAGCATCATGGGCAAACCAAACCAAACCAAACCAAACCAAGCCAAACCGAACCTAAAAGGCAGCAGCAGCAGCAGCAGCGGAAACGACAAAGCATGAAAAACGGCTGCGACAAATGCAATAAAGTATTTAATAGACTTCATATATGGGGCAACTGGCGAATGCACTGCCAGGCGCTGTGCCGTATGCCGAGTGAGAGCTGCATGTGGGCAGTTGTTGTTGTTGCTGCTTGTTGTCGACAACGACGTAGCCGTAGTTATGCGCATATCCTTTTCGCGTGCAATCAAGTATGGCGAACAGCGTATGCGGTTGTGCTGCTCCACTCGCTTTATATGCTCGGTCATTATTTACATGCGGCGACACCGAAGCGACATATAAAAATTAAACAACAAATGCCTGCATTTTATTTTAAGACGTATTTAAAAAATATTTCACCGAATAATTTATTGCATACTTCATGGCGTCGCCTTTTTAAGCCCTTCTGCATTTTGTTTCGTTTTGCTTTCAGTGCAGGACCATTGCCACCGTGCGCGCAGCGAGGGCGTGGATCGGAGGGCGCGGCGTAAGCTCATCGTTGCCAGCGTACTCTGCCTGGTCTTCATGATTTGCGAAATTATTGGTAAGTCAGTCTAATTGCGAAGCATTCGAACAGATGCCTCAGCTGCGGCGGCGGAGCAGAGCAAGGCAAAGCAGAACAGAGAGAAGGGCCGAGCAAGGCAGCCTAATAGAAACTTGATTTGTCATGACACAGCAAAAGCAAGACCCGAAGCCGGTTTTTTCATATTATATATGCTTAAGCCATGCAAAGGTTAAAATTGTAAGTTTGAATTTGCTTATGGCAACCGGCGCTTGAAAATAACAATAAAAGTGTTGAGCGCGGGAGTGAGAGAACGAGTGAAAAAGAAGATGACAGAATAGAAAACATAAAACAGAAGAAAAAAAGACGTCATTGAAATCAGTTGTCGTCCGAATTCGCGCCCGAGGAGATATTACAAATGTAGCTGAGAAACAAATTAAAAAGGGTTTGCAGTTAGCAGCTGAGCGAACGAGTCGGCAGGCGGACGGGACGGACGGTGGAGCTGGACAGTGTTTCAGTGTGGCAGTGCGCAGCCGCACAGAAGTTAAAAAGTGAACACCGGAAGTGCAACAATATGGCCAACGGAAGTGCTTACATATTAACTCTCTCAAACAGATTTTATAAAACAGAATTTAATTTGCGAATGTAAAAGCATAAAAAGAAAAACAAATAAAAAACAAGCAAAAAATGAAAATACCAAATTAAAAAAGCAAAACGGATAAAAGGTTTTTTTCGCCTGCAAATGGAAAAAGTCAGGCAGCAGAAAGGACACAAAAAAAGAAACAGAAAAAATCAACAACTTTGTGGCTTGAAAATTGAAACGTTGACAAGCGAACGAAAGCTGCGAGCGGTGACGGTCCAGAAGGCGTGTATCAAAGGCACGTGAGCATGGTTTGGTGGCAACCCTGGCAGTGTGCACCACAAGCAGAACTGTTGAAAAAAGAAAATACTAAAGGACGCAGACGCCAGCGGATGTGTGCAGGCAAAACAGCGGGCGAGTGGGACGCGAAGCGGTCGAGCAGCAGCACACGAGCAAATTTTATAACGGAAATGTGCACATGTCCAAGTGGAGTTGCACGCGCGCGCGCGAGCGTTTAATACACTTGGCTGCCCTGTAGCGCCGGACCATCAAACGCCATGGCATGCGCGTGTAGGATGTGGCCATGTGGCCATGTGGCTGCTGCCGCTGTCGCTGGACGCTTAATGCAGTTCGTTGTCTGCAGTTTCGGCACTGGCAAGTTGGGTTTTCAATTTGACAGCAGAAAAAGTTTACACGCTTGTGCATTATGCAGGTGTTTGTGTGCACAATTTCACTCTCGGCCAGAATGTTGCCAAAAATTTGCTACGCTACTCACTTGCATTTGTCGACTGGTCTTCGCTAAGCGCCTAACTGGCGGGTTCGCGGAGTGGGGATGGACTGAATCAAAAAGTGCTTCATGGCCGCAAAAGTTTCACAACTCCGCCCATTTGCTGTACGTCGTTGCCGTCGTTGTCATCGTCATTCACACAATGTGGCATTCTTGTTGATGGCTGCACCTGCCTAACGTTTAACGTTCAACGCTCAACGTCCAAAGTCCAACATCGAACGTCTACCGCCTACCGTTTGCCTGCCCATTGTCCGCAGTCCACTGTCCACTTTGCACTGCTCTCTGCACGCTGGCAGCTGAAGTTACATGCAATGCTTTTTACAAACTCAATTGTTTTGCTTTTTATTTTCGTTTTTTGTTTTTGTTCTCTTTTTGCTCATTTTTGTGCGACACAGGTGGTGTTCTATCGAATAGTTTGGCAATTGCAACAGATGCCGCTCACTTGCTCACAGATTTCGCCAGTTTTATGATATCATTGTTTGCCATCTGGATTGCCGGGAGACCGTCGACGCAACGGTGAGTTGAACACATATAAATTCACCATACCATGCACTCGCACTCGCAGTCTCAATCGTACTCACACTCGCACACAGTCGCCTGAAGATGAAGTCACTCAGTGCGAGAGACAGCACGACAAAGAGAACAGAGACGCGACGGCACTTGCAGGAAAGCTTTCACGTACTTGTCACATGAGTGCGAGCGCATTAAGTTTCAGTGGCGTTAATGGGCCGCAGCAACTTTAAAAACTCAGCACAGCTGTGTGGTTGCTGTTGCTGTTGCCGATGTGGTTGTTGTTGTTGTTGTACGCGCATTGCAAATCGTTACATTTAATGTGCGTTTAGTGTAATTTATCTACGCGAGCAGACGTGTGGCAAGCATGCCAGCGCCAAGGGCATACATGGCATATGATTTGACGTTTGTTTTTGTTTTTTTCGCATTGATATGTGTCAGAAAGTTGCGCATTTATGCATAATAGAAATTGGCAGTAATTGACTGGCTTTGATTATGGCTTGGCGTATCCACGTAGCAGCTTCAGTGCTCCACGCCGATGTTTAATCACTTAAAATTAAATATTTTATGTAGCAAAGCAGAATTCTTTGTTTTTATTTTGGTGGCTTCCAGAGCAGTCAGCTAGAGAGGACTCCCATGGCTCCCATGTACCTACATGCAGTGGATCAAGTTCAAAATACACGTTGTACTGTCTACTTTCCTTCTTCATCGCGACAGTTTCTGTAAAATGCATAATAAATGACTTCTGCCAGCCCAAGGCGTGTGATTTCCTATTATGCATTACTACCAGCCTCATTAGGTTGGAGAGTTTGTTTCTACTTCAAGACGAAGACATCCGGCAACTGACGAGATGTGTTAAATGCACATACATTCGATTCCTTACGGATTGTCTATTATAAGGTCGGTAATGCCTTTGTTTTCTAGTTCCCTCTTCATGAACTTAAATCTCATAGAGGTGATTCGATGAGTTGCTTGTTGGCTGCATAAAAGAAGTTGAATTATGTAAGCCCGTATTTCTTTTTTTTGTGTGTATTCTTCTTTCTTTTGTGCACCTCTCCTATCTAGATTTTGTTGTTAAGGTTTTTTTATATTATTTGGCTGAAGCAAAATGTAAATTTTGATAGTGGCCTAAAACGTTTATGTTATGTATTTATTTGAATTTTTATGCCTCAAGTGGTAGTGCAGAAGTGAATAAAGAAAAAAAGAAAAACGAGAAAAAAACCTTATAAAGCTTCTTGGCTGTGCAAAACATGAAAAGCCGTTGTCTGCTTTTAGGCGCAAGCACAGCTTTGCCTTGCAAATTGTATAGATTGCAGCTCGTATATTTTTTTGTGGCATCTTTTCGCATATATAAAATGTAAAAAAAGTAATAATGCAAAGCAAATAAATGCACAGTCTGAAAATAGTAAAAAATAAAATATTATTTTATAAGTTGTAGTTTTTGTATGCCAAAGACGACGTTAAACAAAATGCGAAACAAAAAAAAAATAGAAAAAAAACAAACAAAAAACAGTAGGAGCGCGCACAGAGTGAGTGCCTTTGAATATTTTATGAAAATGAGATTGGTTTCTGAGGCACGTCAACTTGTCGCCTGTCGCCTGACAGTTTTGTACATATATGCTTGCATGTGTCGTTGCAGTTTCATTGAAAGCGTAAGTTGTTGTTGTTATTGTATTGTGCATGAGCTTTAAGCAGCCAAAATTGCTAAATTTAGTGGTACAGCATTCGCCTCAAATTGCAACTGCACAACTTCAATTAACACCAACACAGCGAAAAGGGCAACTTGGCAGTGTAAAGGAGCTTCAAAGATGATATGAAAAACAACAGGACGGTCATTAACAGGCATAAAGTATATTTCCCAAATGCCTGACCATGCTTCTAACTTGGCTAGAACGTGGCGAGCTGATTTTTACTTACTTACGAATGTAATGGCCAGAGCCATGCCTCGCTACTGCGCTGCGGTTGCCCAGCCGACCAACGAAAAAGGAAAACGAAAAGGAATAGGAATAGGAAAAAGCCAAAAAACGAAAACTTACTCACTCAGCTGCAGGCAGCCACAAAGTGAATAATGAAAAACTTTTGCAATTTCGAGCGTGTTGTATGGTAATTTTGTAAATTCACCGTCTAACCGCCCTCCGCACTCCGTCCTCTGTCCACCGTCCTCCGGCCACCTTCGTCGACCTTGCGCGCATCATGCACACGCTTAACGGTCGTGTACGAGCTGGCAAAGTATTAGGCGTGCTTCTCCTATGCGAAACATTCGTTCCACTTGCCAATGCCATTACCATTTCTGTGTTTCTGTTGCTGCCGAACGTGCCCCGCCGACCGCCCGCCTGAGTTGACAAGCCTAATTTATCAAAACAAAACACATTTGCACAATTGCAAAGTAAAGCAAAGCAAAGCAAAGCAGCGCAATGCAAACGAAACACAACAACACAACACACCAACACGGCAAACTGCACTAAAGTGTAACAAACCCAAAAGCCGAAAGCAAGTCCGCAGCAGCGCGTCAGTGTACACACTTGTACGTACGTTGCGTTTCGCAGTGGAACAGTCGAAGAGCAGTGCAGGCAACGCAAACACGCAGACAGGCAGCAGTCGCGGCGCGGTCGGCGCTGCCAGCAACTACCGAAGCTATGCAAACATGTTTTATGGGCGCAGCAATTGCGAGTTGTGGTGTCCCTGCCGCTGCTGCCGCTGTTGCCGCTGCTGCCCTTGGTGGCGCTTGTGTTGCTGCCGGCAGCGTCGTAAGCAAGCGAAAATTGAATTGCATTATTATTGTGCAATATTTGTTG